>JXSR01S047791.1:0-13171 GCA_000969725.1 Ophiothrix spiculata
ATTCGTTTTAATTCTGCAGTTTTTAAATTAGTACATTTTTTATGGACGTGTCTTTTACAGATTAAACAGATAATATTTCTATGACATTTTTTAACGACCTTTGAACAACCTAAACAAACAAAATCATTTGACATTGCATATAAACAAATAAATGTACATTAAACGATACTCAAAATAAAAGTCGATAAAACAAATTTATAGTTCAGTTGTATGGCGATAGCTGGGCATCAAAATTTCGATAAGTGCTACCTTTTGTCACGACGGGTCATCCTCTGACGTCAGAAACGTGCACGGATCTCATGTCAGAGTTTGTTTTGAATGGCCTGGCTTCGTTGAAACATTTTGCATTTCATGCGAAATGTAATGAATGCAACGTTTATTTTCCAGACATAAAAGTAACTTGTTTGGTTCTTTTATATAATTGTGCCAAAAATTCGAGAATTTCATTCGTGACAGTTAATAATTGAAGAAAAACCAACACGCTACGCAAAAAATTAAATTTATCAAAACTACTACTATTATTATCACACTCACTATTGGGAAGTTTTATCCCTTCAATGTTATTTGATTGTCTAATTTTGCATGCCAAACTTTCAATCGCAATTATAAATAGCAATGCAGACAGGGGACATCCCTGGCGAACGCCAGTCTCTAAACAGAAGAAGTTTGATACAATACCATTTTGAATAATACAACTTGAAATCTCATTATAAATTGTCTTAATCCATTTAATGAAACCAGAATTATGTAATTCTAAAGCCTTTATCAGGTAATTTCTATTAATGCTATCAAATGCTTTCTTAAAATCTAAAAACAACAAGGTACCCGGGATGCTGTGCTTATCTGTATACCTTAAAACGTCTTCAATGAGTCTTACATTTTCACCAATAAATCTTCCTTTTATATAGCCTGTTTGATCAGAACTTATTATGGAGGGGATAACTTCTTGTAATCTTTTTGCTAATGCTTGTGTTGCAATTTTATAATCAACATTAATCAAAGTAATTTGTCTCCAATTATTAAGAAATTCTCTCTCTAAATTTTTACCTTTATGAATTAACGAAATGATACCTTTTCGATGGCTCGAAGCCATAATTCCCTGATTGAATCCTTCATTTAGAGATTCTACGACTAAATATTTAATTTTTCCCCAAAAGAATCCATAAAATTCAACTGTTAACCCATCATATCCAGGGCTTTTATTGTTACACATGTCTTTTAAAGCATTTTCACATTCATCAACTTGTAATTCACCTTCACATGTTTGCTTTTGATTCTCATTTAGTTTCTCTACATTTACATTTGCCATAAAGTTGTTTTGCAACGATATGTTTACATACTCATTTTTCTTGTACAATTGTTCGTAGTACAGCACCTGCTCTTGTAATAATCGATCTTGATCTTTAATCAGCATACCATCTTCTCTTTTTAGTGCCGTTATTGTTTTTGAAACAACATGTTTCTTTTCTAAGTTTACAAAATATTTGGTGTTTCTTTCACCTTCTTGTATCCATTTTTTCTTATTTTGGCTCCATTTGTTATGTTTTGCCAAGCAAGCTCAAGGTCTAATTTAGCTTTTACATATTTATCATGATTTATAGAAAGTTCTTCTTTACATTCGTCGACTTTTTGTTCCAACTCATTTATACTACACATAGATCTCTTTTTATTCTTACAAAACGACATAGGAAAGCATCTTATTTCATTTTTTTATCATATCCCACATATTTCTTTTGTCAAGATATTCTTTACATTCATTCTGAATTTTTGATGTATATATTTCATCTTGCAATAAGCTGTTATTAAATTTCCAGACACCTTCACCTTTTATGTTTTTATTTATATTGATTGAAAGTTTAACCGCTAAATGGTCTGACTTTGGAGCAGTAAATATTTTACATTCATTAATATTGTTCTCTAAAATTAACGGTACGAACCAATAATCTAGTGTTGAAATGCATTTTGGATTTTTTCTTTGCCATGTGAACCGATTTATATTTCTCTTCTTTGAATTTTTCTTCAACCAGGCATCACATAGTTCTATGTCATTTATAAATTCCTTTAACGCAAATTGCGATTTCAAATTCTTCATTCTATCGGTATCTATATTAAAATCTCCGCCAATAATATTATGACCAACAAGTCCGTTTTCTTTTATATATTCTTCAAGGCATGAAACAAATACACATTTTTCTTTTTCGTTGTTTTGGCCATAAATATTCCATAAATTAAATACTTCATCATTTTTCTGGATGGTAACACATAAAAAACGTTTACCTATCTTTTTAACATCGACTACTTTGATGTCAGATTTTGAACTAATAAGAGTCATTATACCTTTACTATGCACAGTGTCACAGAGTGTATAAACATCTCCACCCCATTCACGCTTCCAATTAATTAAATCATTTTCGACACAATAAGCTTCTTGTAAGAAGTAAATATCACATTTTTGTTTCTTTAACCAATTCCAAACAATAAGGCGTTTGTTTTTGTTCTTTAGACCTCTTATATTAACAGTAAACAGTGATAATGAGTTCATTCAAAACAAAAGGTTTTTTTATATATATCCTATTTAAACTATGTACAATACTAATACAGCATATTGATATATCACAATGTTGACTATTTTGTGTTCTTCACATCAAGTGCTTAATCAGTTTCTTCACTTCCAGATGATGCAGATGCAAAATTGTCACTTTCACTTGCTTGATCATCTGGTGTTGGTGATGCTACTCTTCCTTTCTTCGTTTGCTGAGATTCAACAGTCTTTTTGTTTTCTTTTTCTTCTTTTTTGGTTTTTCTGTTGTGCTAGGTGTACTTTCTATTTCTGTAAGTTTCAGTTGTTTCAGTTTCTTTTGCTCTGCAGATGAGTGTCCCTTCTGAGACTCTTCAGTTTTCTGTATTCCTGTCACAACCGTTTCTTTATCAGCAGAATGTTTGTTTTCATTTGTCACCGATGCCCCGGCGTCTGAGGACCTGTGAGCACCTTTATTTGTCTTAATTACATCATGTGCATTGTTCTCAGCTTCAGATTGAATATCTTGCTTGTCTTGATTGTTTGATTGACTCGCGTTTTCATTTTCTACAATGGCAGTTTCTTTATTAACAGGAGTTTGGATCTTGTTAATCACCTGTTTCTTGGCTTTGGAAGATTTGTAGGCATCGTTGTTTGTATTTATTGTTTCATTTTCATTGTTCTCAATATCCGATTGATTGTTTTGACTGTTGATTTCTGTCATGTTCTCACTTGCTGGCTGAGTACGGCGTTTCACTTGGTGTTCTCTGCAGAATCTTGTAGTATGCCCTGATTTATTGCATTTGAAGCATACTCTGCTGGCAATTTTGGGGCAAGAGTTTTTAGAATGTCCCTCTTCACCGCAGCTAAAACAAGCAGGCTTTGGTTTGTCAGGCATTCGTTGCGCTGATGTCCATATTCCTGACAAATGAAGCAATTTAATAATTGTCCAGTATAATACAAAGTTATAGGAGTGTCAATAATTTGTCTCCTATCACGTGGATCTGTGATTGACATCGTTATGTATCGTGGCTTTTGTTCTAAAATCTTTGATACGTAACAATATTTATGTCCTGTTAAAAGGTGATCCCATTTGTTATTGCCTTCCACCTTTTTCACTTTGTGATTTTGAACTTCAGTCTCTCCCACAGCAAAGGTATCAACCCACTGTGCTATTTCCTCCAAAGTGACACTTTGGGGTACGTCATGTATACTCAACCGTATCAATTTCTTAACGTTGTGTGTAATTGAGTAGTCATTTAATTTGAACGACTTCCCTCCTATTTGAATATTTCCTTCTGTCATTATCTTTCTTTTTCTAACTTTATATCTTGCCCAGATCCCTCTTTACCAATCCCACCACTGATCTACCTGCCCTCTGTCTAGTAATTCCAGTGACCAATAATGTCCAGAGATCTACCCAGTTAGTGACTAAGCAGCGAGGCTGTGGCGCTGTGAAGCGATGCCATAGCCGAGAGGTGCTCTGGACTGAATTGTGGTATGTTTTTGGGTATGTCTTTTATAAGTCGACGCTCTGGTCAAGAGTTATCTAACCTTTGTAACTGAATGGGCGTAACATCCCTCAACATTGTTACCACATCCAAATGACCAATTAGCTTATACCACTAAATTAAGAGGAACGCCTTAATATAATTGCTCTAGATAAGCTGCTAAGAACAAACAAGCACAAGAAAATAAATGCAATGATGTTATGCACCCTTGCCTCTATAATTCAAAACATACTGTCCTTGGGCATATTTGACAAAGTGACGGCGTGAGAAAAAATTGATAGAAAATGGATGATATCCAAATATAAACGCAAAGCACTGATATGAAATAAACCAAGAGAAGAGATCAACGTCGGCCCAACAGCCTTTTCGGGATTTCCAATCTCTTATACAGAAACTCAAATATCGCTAATTTGTTCCATTGAAATACATTGCGTTTTTGTCAAAATTGGCCAACTTCAGAAGCTCACTGTGGTTGTAATCGGAGTACAATTAAGGTTTGTGACATATACCCATAAGGAGATAAATGTTCCTAACATTATTTTATGACAGGTTTCCTAATTGTACTCCTAATAAACACACACGGATCATCCGAAGATGCCTGTTTTTCGCTATCGGGGTATTGCTACCGCGCGAAGTGTTATAATACCGTAAATTAGCATTTTATCAGTAGCTCTGGAAAAAAAGAAGAAAGAATGAAAAAAAAAGAAGAATTACATCATAAATTATATTATTTAACAAAATATATGGGTTATTTAGGAAGAGTTTGATGAAAAAAATTAAAGCAAAATGGGTTTTCAAATCGGGCGCAGAGGCTCATGGGCCGACGTTGATCTCTTCTCTTAAATAAACCAACGAAATTTAGAAGTTGAACATCAGAAATCTGTTTTACACGTTATTTTGTTGTTGTTGTTGTTGTTGTTGTTGTGTTGTTGTTCTCCTTGATGTTAAGAAATAAGAGAATAAGGAATAAAGTAAGTGGATTGCAGTAAATGTACCACGTAGGTTATCTTGAATTCACAATTTTTGTCATGTTTCTTCTGTAACAAGAAAGATATTATGGTATTGACAAAATGAATAACTGGTAACAGCCTGTTAAACCTTTGTCCACAATCCCCAAACAAAAACTAAAAAAGTGTTAGCTACTAAAATAGCTTTGAACCTCGATTCTGGCTTATTCAGATATCTTGGAACTTAAGTATACGTGTTCATTATATATTACATCATATCAGTGATCTGATCAGTAAAAATCTAGTTTTATGGAAGTAAAAAAAAGATGTTGAAACATTTCAAAAGTGAAAATTAATTACAAGAGTGATTAAAATTATAATAGGAAAATAAAAATAATTTGTTGTTTGTTATTTGACAAGGGGTATAATCATTACGTTTGACTGACTGAAACATTGTAGCCTATTCTAAAGTACCAATTATAAACATCAACTGTTGTTTACATAATAGGTGGTATATTGTTAAATTATTTTTAATTAATCCTCTACATTGTTTTTGTTTGTTGTTTACTATTTCGAACAGTGGTTTCTGTATAATTACGTGCTGTTTTCGAATAAAAATCATGAACAAACCCAATATCAATCATTCAAGTCAGTGAAGTGAGTGATGCTTTCTCTATATAATCTAGGATGTAAATAAACAAAATATCATCGAATAATTGGCATTGCTGGCGTGCAGACTTATTGTATTGATGTTCTCATAATTTGTCATCTCCTTAAATTTCAACTTCAACCGATCTCTGTGTACAATTGTTTTAGACATGGAGTCCTCATCGGTAAAATATCTTATGGTCGTGTTTTGTTTATCATACCTTTATCTTGGCTGTACCAAGGCGCAGACTGTGGAGTTTGATGTGTCTCATGCTGTCGCAGTTATCGGACAAAGAATACAAATGTTTTGTTCGTCTGATGTCTTCAGTTCGGAGCAAGATCAAGTTGAAATTTATTTCAAAAATGATTTGCTGATGAAGTATACTAATGATAATATTACGCTTCATAAGAAAGACCGACCAGCAAGTTATTATTCCACTGATATCTTTCAAGGAGAAGACAGAGATCATATTGGTGTAGGTTTCATCATAAATATGATCCATGAAACTGACGCTGGCGAATACAAATGTGTCATTACGGTTGCAGGACAGAAGTATATTCCTAAATCCATTGATATGCGTATCGCTCATATGCCTAACCCTACATGCATAATGCGATCTCCACAGGACAGTAACACTGAATTGATATGCAGGATTAGTTCTAATGCTGAAATTCCTGTAATCTTAAAATGGTCAAGATCAGATGAAGAGACTGTACCATCAACTGGCATTGTCGAACCTGCAGTCGGTACAATTTTATCCATTTCTGTTTCTGCCAGTGACAATGGCGTAACCTTTACATGTACATCAAGTAACTCACATTATGATGGTTTTACTGAATCATGTGCGATGACTGTATATGGTGTTGATGACGAGATTATGCATGATGATGGTCCTTTAAGTTCGTCCAAACTTGATGTTTCAGAAGCAAACAAAGAGAGTACAAATTCTCTTTCACCGCAAGTGGCACATCAGATTCAAGAAGCACAAAAGAACAATCAAGTTCCTGTTGGTATCGTTGCAGGAGTGGCTGGGGTCATCGGTACCATATGTTTAGTTCTTATCATCATCATAGCGTTTGTTTGCGTAACGAGACTATCAAAGAGAAAGGTTGGAAGTGGCGATTACAACGTCCATTTTATACATTCGGATGAGATAGATCAGAATCGGTTGTCAGTACGAACAGATATGAACAAAAACAAGAGTGACTATGGTACTTCAATAGCGGGGTATTACTGAGCTGGACATTCAATCATTAAAAGAAAAACCGTAAACTTGTTTTATTATGCAGCTATAACTTATATTAAAATGTATAGATTTAGCCTAGATATTTTGCAATAATTATTGTATAAGGAGTTTGGCTTTTTAAGACTAAAAGGCGATGAATTATAGAAAAATAGAGAAAATACAATTTGTATCTGCCAACATAGGTACAAGATTGTTTTTCCCCTCATTCAACGGTAAATGATCCAATGAAGGCCGAAAACAAATTAGAAGAGAGAAATATAAAATTAAACATGGGATGTCATATAAATACAAAAAAATAAATTAAAACTGTGTACTGGTAAACAAGAGTAAGGTAAACGCATTTATTAAACGCATTTATCTCAGTTATCCTTTTACTCCCTGACAATTGAACTTTGACGGTCCATACCTTGACTTTCTGGAAATCGAGTGAAGTTTAATAAGGTGTTATTTTATCCCTTATTACATTGCCTTTGCTATTTTTTTTAAATTGAAAATGGCAAGAGGCTGTATTTACGGCTGCTTTTGGATAGACGGTCACACATAATCTTGCATTCAGTTGACGTAAGATGCGTTCTCCTTGACTGAATATTTTTTACTTGGAATTTATGTATACAATCAGTAAGTCCAAGCAAACACTTCGTAATTCTTGTGCCGATTCGACCGAATACGAAGTTAATACAATATCATTTTTGTAGTTCCCTTAATTAACCTTTTAAGCTTTAACAATTTTTCATTGTTTAAATAAATGTCAGATATTAATAAAGTTGTAATTAAACGGTACAACAGTTGCGGTGTTATCTATCAATTATCTTATTTACATTTGAACTGATGCTATACATGTATGTAGCCTTCTACAAGTGTGACGGCTCACTCGGAAAGGGGGGACTTTGCAAGAGAATACTTGTAAACTTTTAAGAAACTTGAAATAGATTCATCGGTATTGTTCATTAAATTCACTGACTAAAGTTTTCTAGTTTACAAATCAAGTAAATAATAATTTACTCACCCTGATATATTTCAGCTCTACTCTAGAGCCTTGGTCACTCAAGACTGGTATGGATTGGTTAGAGTCTGGCAACACTGGATGACTGTGATGATGTCATCTACTCCTCGGGTTGCCAGTTTTTGATGATCTGTCCGTATATTTTATCAAGTTTGTACTGCCCCTCGTCCTTGTTCATTTTATTTGTGCCTCTGTTCTAATCGAAATGACCACCTTTAGCCATCTCGTGGTTTTATCATACCCCTGGTCAATGATCTTGGCGTTGTCCCAGTCTATGATGTGGTTGGTCTTCCATACATGCTCCGCAATAGCCGATCTATAGATTTCAGAGGTCGATCATCAAAAACTGGCAACCTGAGGAGCAGATGACATCGTCACAGTCATCCAGTGTTCAAGTGTTGCCAGACTCAAACCAATCCATACCAGTCTTGGGTGACCAAGGAACTAGGCTAGAGCTGAAATATATCAGTGTGAGTAAATCTTTATTTACTTGATTTGTAAACTAGAAAACTTTAGTCAGTGACTTTAATGAACAATCCTGATGAATCTATTTCAAGTTTCTTAAAAATATTCTCTTGCAAAGTCCCCCCTCTTCGAGTGAGCCGTCACACTTATAGAAGGCTACATACATGTATAGCATCAGTTCAAATGTAAATAAGATAATTGATAGATAACACCGCAACTGTTGTACCATTTAATTACAACTTTATTAATATCTGACATTTATTTAAGCCATGAAAAATTGTTAAAGCTCGCAAGGTTAATTAAGGGAACTGCAAAAATGATATTGTATTAACTTCGTATTCGGTCGAATCGGTACAAGAATTAAGTGTTTGCTGGGACTTACTGATTGTATACATAAATTCCAAGTAAAAAATATTCAGTCAAGGAGAACGCATCTTACGTCAACTGAATGCAAGATTATGTGTGACCGTCCATCCCAAACCAGCCGTAAAAGCAGCCTCTTGCCATTTTCAATGTTCTTAAAAAAATTGCAAAGACCATGTTATAAGGGTTAAAATGACACCTCAATAAAAAATTGTAAGGAGTAAATGGATAACTGAGATAGATGCGTTTAAAAGTAAGTGATATTTTCTGTTGATCGTCTTAAAATGTGATTTATTTCATATTCCCTACCATTTTCTTGAAATAAAACTTTGCTAGTATATTATTATGTAGTAAGCATAAGGATTGTGAATCTGTAAAAAATAAATTTCGGCAAATTACGACTATGACATGTACTTTCACCTGTTGTGCAAAATGAAGTTTCTTGCATTTACGGGCTGGATAGCCATATTTGTCAATGTTTGTCATCAAATACATACATCAAATGTTGTTATTGATGTAACAGACCTTGCATTTTTTAACTTATTCTAATTCATTAATTGTCATAATGGACATTGTTTGTTGTTTACCATTTCATGATTATTATCTGTACAATATTGCTTGAACAAAACATCGTAAACGAGCCCAACATCAATTATGTAAGTCAGTGAAGTGAGTGATGATCTTTCTATTTATTTTCGGATGTTAACAATTTATGTATAATTAACTGTTTAGCATTGTTGGAATTCAGACCCGTTTTATTTGTGATCATAACTCGCCATATGCTTTCATTTCAACTTTACCGATCTCTGTGTAACATTAATTCAAACATGGAGTCCTCACCGGTAAAATATCTTATGGTCGTGCTATGTTTACCATACCTTTATCTTAACCGTACTAGTGCGCAAATTGTGGAGTTTGTTGCATCTCATAGTGTCGCAGTTATCGGACAAAAAATACAAATGTTCTGTTATGTCTTTAATCCACACGAAGATCAAGTTGAAATTTATTTCAAAAACGATTTGCTGATGAAGTATGCTGATGATAACATTACTCTTTATAGGAGAGATCGATCAGAAAGTTATTACTCTGCTGATGTCTTTCAAGGAGAAAACGATAATCATTTTGGTGTAGATTTCATAATTAATATGATACATGAAAATGATGCCGGGGAGTACAAATGTATTGTTACAAAAGGAGATAAACAAGTTCCTAAATCAATTAATATTCGTATCGCACATATTCCCAACCCTACATGCATAATGCGATCTCCACAGGACAGCAACACTGAATTGATATGCAGGGTTAGTTCCAATGCCGAAATTCCTGTTGTCTTAGAATGGTCTAGGTCAGATAAAGGAATTCTACCATCAATTGAAAAAATCGAACCTACACTCGGAACCAGTTTAATAATTTATGTTTCTGCTAGTGACAATGGCGTTACCTTCACATGTACATCAAGTAACTCACACTATGCTGGTTTTACTGAATCATGTGCGATGACTGTATATGGTGTTGATAAGGAGACTATCATGCATGAGGAAGGTCCTTCAAGTCCATCCACACTTTCTACAAAGGTTGCTTCAGAAACAAGTAAACACAACACTGAATCTATTTCACCGAAAGTGTCGCACATGGCTCAAAACTCCCAAAAGAGTTATCAAGTACATGTAGGTATTATTGCAGGGGTTGCAGGAGTCATCGGTGTCATATGTTTAGTTCTTATAATCATCATAACGTTTGTTTGCGTAACGAGACTATCAAAGAGAAAGGTTGGAAGTGGAGAATATAACGTCCATTTTATACATTCGGATGATTTTGATCAGAATCGGTTATCAGTAGGAAAAAATACGAACGGAAGTGACTATGGTACTTCAATCGCAGGATATTTGTAACTGAACATCTTATGTTTAACAAAGTTAATATTTAGCCTTCATAGTTTGCAATAATTTGAAAAAATGTAAAAAGGGGGAAGAAAGGTACAGCTTAATTTTCACGTAGGAACACGAAGAATGGAAACAATTCTGTAAATCTCTCTTGGTATAAGGGCTCTGTATAAAATTCAAAATTCAAAATGAATAATCACATGTTAAAACTGCATTTCCTTGAAAACTAAAACGACATTTTGCGTTTCAATTTTTTTTTTTGTAAATGTATAACAATGCATCTTGTAGAATTTTAATAAGCATGCCAGTTAGCATAGATAGTAATCACTTGATAGTTTGCAATACGTGTTAATTCTTGTGTGTTCTCACAAGCAAAAGCAAACGCAAAAAGCCCGGGCTTCTTTGCATTTGGTCAAATCAAAAAATTCAAAAATAATCTGAAAAATCGAAAATAATCTCATAGATGACTTTTTCTTCAGTTTAAGCTGTGACCATCCCGTCTAAGTTATGACTAAATTTAGCCGGAGCCTTATTAATCTATATTAAACATATTTCATCATTTGCAACTGTCAAGAATAAGTAAATAAGATATAAATGGTCTAAAGGGAATACCTGGAAGTAGTACTTTTTTCAAACTCACTGCCAACTAGACACATGTTTAAACATTACAAACCCATGAAAATATCTGATATGCACATGGGAACGTTTTACAGGTTATAGATAAATGAGCAAATAAATAACTCCGACACGGGTATTAGAAACTTAATAGTTGTAAGAATCTGAACAATAGATAATATAATATGCACGGTCGATGTTATGAATTCTGGAAATTCTTTTCCATTATCAAAATAATCTTTATTGTACAATAATTAATTAATTGCCTGATGAGGCTATAATTTGGCATACCGCAGTAACTTTTGAATAATGGGATCGTTTATCGGCTTGAATTGTAAGTCAACGACTTTAATTTATATTATAATGGTTATAATAAGAACTAATTTGAATTAAAGCTTGTTTACAAACAGGCAATCGAGTTTTTCTGTACTTATTTAGTATCGAGCAACGTTTCTTTATTTTTATGGAATTAAAAAATGTGCACTTGTTGCAAAAAAGCAGCAATTCCAATTATGTGAAGGTATAGATGTTGTCCACACAGCTTGTCCCAATATCAATGCAACGAGCAAATAAAAAATATCAAAAATAGCTGCCAAAAGATTAAATCAAAGTAATATATGTTTTTCAAAAGTCGAGTATTTACTCTACAACATGCTTTTTGTCCTGTTTAATTTTAACACTCCAGTCCAAAGATATGAAGAATTTAAGAAAGCCCTAAAGTCTACTTCGGTTCGATTTGTGAGATTAAACTTCCAGCTAAAGGAATGCAGAGCTTGAAATGAGGAGAATATGACGGTATTCTGCAACCAACAAGAGCAGAGTCAATCCAAACAAATTTTATCTAACCAGTACGTAACATGAAATGATATTTTAAGTTTATCTTTAACTGAAACAGGTCTAAACTTTCAAATTAAAGTACGGATCCTCACGATACTCTCATATTCCTTGAATCTGTTACTTCTGGTAAGACAATTGGATAGTTTAGGATACAATTTCTGCCAAAAGAGTCGAAAAGAAGTTTAAGAAGCTGTAAGAACTCAAGTAAGTGTGTTTCATCTGGCCGTCAAGGAGACGCAACAGGTTGACTCAACCAGACACATCAACCTGATTAATATCAGCAGATCATCGTCATAAATGTGATCTTTATGTCATGAAATGGATGCTTCTCCCAATCATGTGATGTTTTTTAGAAAAACCATTCGACTTGTGCTCAATTACTTCACCAATGGCGAATCTTTACAAAATAACAAATCGGACCATCAAGACTTTTCGGGTCTTTACAAAATATGTAGTAACGTTTGATTCAGAAATCTAATTTAAACAAAACAAAAATCTTGTAAAAGACAATCATTATGGTCTACCCTATTATATTATTACAACGTTTGCTCAAAATTAGGCTCTGTTTTTTCAAAAGAAAAGTTCAAAATTCGTTTTTATTGGGACACCCTGTATATGATTAAGATAGTTATTAATTCAATTTGGACGAGGATGATTTTTAGAATATCAACTATTTCCAGTACTCTATAAATATTCGTCAAGCGGTGACCTACTTTGTTATTTGTTTGTTTACTACTTTGCGGGCAACTACCGTAAATCGTTGTTGTGTAAACAGGTAAAAACAGAACAATGAAATGGAAGAGTGGTCACCGTTTATTTTGTGCAAAACATCAATCAAAGACTAAACTACTAATATTTGTTTGATAACTAACCTAAAATCATGCAAATCAAACTACAGAATACAGTTATAATTGATGGTCCTTCGTTCAAATAAGAAAAACGTATGTATGTCTACACGGGAGATTTTTGCCAGTCTGAGTTTTTTTAGTCTGGCGCATTCTGGTAATTGCCAACTGTGTCCATTCTGGCAATTGCAAAATTGGACGCAGTTGGGGACATTCTTGTAGATGCCACTTGTGGCCATTATGGCAAATGCCGGGATGGCCCAGAATGGCTACTCAATGAACAATTGCC
>JXSR01S047792.1:16744-27525 GCA_000969725.1 Ophiothrix spiculata
TTACCAATCCCGTTTTGTTGTTGTTGATATAATATTGTTGATTGTTGATGTTGTTGTTGTAGATTTGAGTTAAAACTGTAAAAATGGAAGACATACATATTTTCGAAAAAATATGACAAATCATACTGAATGAAATTTGCGCAGTAAACATGTGTGTCATTGTTCAGATTTTTTTAGGTGGGGAGAAAAGATAATTATTTTTATTTGATATGACTACTGTTACCAATCCTGTTTTGTTGTTGTTGATATACAATAAAGATGCTAATCTACAAATAAACTAGGTGTTCTTTCCCCAGCATCCTGTAGTTATTTGGAAACTGTCCAAACGCCAGGTAACACCTCCACAGTTGCTATGGCGGAGTTCTCTAGAAATGAAGATGTTTTAAACACATGGCATATACCATCAAGTAGGGCGCATGATTGACCCAACGTTCCATGAAGAAGTGAATTGAGCAGGACAGCTGAATCAAACTTTCTCGCTGAAACGGAAGTCCCTGGTTGCATTTGAAGAATACGTTCATGGTTGCAAGTTGCAAGGATTTATTCCCGTTTTTGGAAAACAATGTCAACATTGCTTATGCCTTTGACAACTCAACTAGCTGAGAAACAAATTTTGTTTGCATTTTTGTCGCAACAGCATGTCACAAACAGTCCTAGTAATTCTAGCATGAAAGTATCAAAAATGACAGGAAATATTATTTGGTAAAAATTCTGCCGTTTTACAATAGAATATTCAATTATATGTAACAGTGGCAGAAATGATTAACAAAAATGACTTGAGAATGTTATTATATTTTCTAAAGACATGGTTTGCCCATACAAAAAAGAAGAAAAAAATGAGGGAAATTAGATACACATTAAAATTTTGCCCAAAATTGTTGCTGAGAAAAAATTCAACCCAAAATTGTTGCTGAGAAACCAGCTTTGTTACTTTTCAGGTTGCTATGTAACAAATGTCTTCAATTACAATGAATGCAAACAAAATTATATTGGTTGCAACTAATATTGACTAGAGGTGGTAGGTAATAATGGCGAAAGCTGTAAAAAGTCATTGTTAATCATCATACAAAGACAAAACAGTAATGTTGCGCACATTATGTCATTAAATTATTTTTCAAACAGCTTTTTATTGACATACACAAAGCAAAAATCTTAAAAAATGATAAATATCAGTAAATTTCACTTCCACTAGGAATGTTTGTGGTATTAGATGCCACCAAAGATGCTTCCCATGACAACGGAAAGAAGTCGTCATGCCGACCGTTGAAATTAGTCTTTTAAATCAGTCTATTGTAAAAAGTATGAAAATTCAAATTTGATAATGGCATGTTTAATAAATAATTCTTGATGCCAAGAGGAAGGGAAAAAATGTTCTAAATTTGACGTATTATCGTTGGTCCATAAATGCCGCTCCATGAATCCCTGGTTCTTTTTAAATATTTTCCCCTCTAAAAATCATAATGAATGTGACCAATGCATTTTGCTTTATGTGCAACTATGAAACTTTTTCAAATTTTATTGATTCAAATAATGCTGATCAATGTATCGATCTATATTTTAGGTGAAAATATGACAAATCATACTGAATGAAATTTGCGCAGTAAACATGTGTGTCATTGTTCGGATTTTTTTAGGTGGGGAGAAAAGATAATTATTTTTTATTTGAAATGACTGCTGTTACCAATCCCGTTTTGTTGTTGTTGATATAATAAAGATGCTAATCTACAAATAAACTAGGTGTTATTTCCCCAGCATCCTGTAGTTATTTGGAAACTGTCCAAACGCCAGATAACACCTCTACAGTTGCCATGGCGTTGACACCATCATTGAGGATGATTCTAACTGAAACCTCTGTTTTGTCTTTCAGAGAGACCCCTTGATGATCAGTACCAATACTTCAAAGTGAAAGCAACAATCCTTGAACAATGTTAAATAAAAATCCAGAGTGCAGGGCCCAAATGAGAAAACTTGGATGTTCAGGATGGCCCTGCATAATGTATTTTTGTTTACACTGTCTGAGGAAGTGTTCACTGCTATGTAATTGTGGTGCGATCTTCTAACACCATTGTGGAAATATTTTGTTGTTCATGCTTCTGAATTCAGCAACCTTTTGATTCGAGTACTGGTATCTTACACAGGTCAGCAGTGTAGGAAAAACCGTTTTATTTGACCTCTTAAAAACAAAATCTCTTTATCTGCATTTTCTATATCACTTATAAAAGCGACTTACAAATGTGTTGATAATGCCATTTTGAAAAGTATCCCCAAAGGCTTAAAATAGATCTGAGTATGTCTTTAAACATCAGCTCATTTCCACCAACGTGATTTGACCAATCATTGTAGGGAGAGTGATTGTCCATGTGACCAAAATTGCATGTGTGATTTTCAGGTCAAGTACAAAATCTCACATGTGACAGAAAGTTCACATGTGAGATTTTGTATTTGACTTTTAAAAATTACATGCAAGGTTTTTCCTGTTACTTTTGAAAATTACATGCAAGGTTTTTCCTGTTACTTCAGCGATCTAAAGGTTGCAGAAATCAGTTCAATTTTATTTTTCAGTTTATGAAATTGAGAGTAATTAAGAGTATCATTTGATTAACTCTAATTCAACTTAAAAGTCAACATATGGTGGTTGGATCTTAGATTATGAAATACTAGCTAATTAGCTTATGATTTGGATTAAATAGTTTGATGATGGTTACTACATCCTAGCAAGTTAAAAATAGATCAACTTTAGCGTCATTGTTTGCGTCTTGCTAGTACGTCATCACTCCTCAACATTTAAGATAATTTGTTTCTTTTGAAATTGTATATCTGTAGCAAACATAAACATAATGGAAGAAAATATTCCAGATACATTTTGAAGCATGCTTGAGTTCTATAGCATTGTCATGGAGGGGGGGGGGCAACATTTCATAATGTATACCCTTAAGGTTACAGAAGATGCCCAAAATAACTAACAATAAAAATAAACATTGATAACGGAAGAAAAGCAGCATTATGCTGACCATACTTTCCAACTTTTTCATCTATTACATGCATTTTGTCTCTGTAGTAATAAATTGTGTCCTTTAAATTATTAAAATTTATTGTCTTTAACTCATAATAATATTCCTTTTCCTTCCCATCATAAAGCTGATCTTTGTATTTTTTTTCTAACGCTTGTATCTTTTTTAACATCTTCTTTTCTTTCGCCGACTACTTCCAATTTACTCATCCCATCAGTGCAAGGTATAGTAGGATAAGCTTAATTCTCCCTCTCTTTTACACTTTCTCTGTATATATCTTCTTAGTTTTCAAATTAGTTGATTCATCATACTGGATACCGTACGTCAAGATGCTGACTTTTTTGAAAGTTTTTTTCTTTCTAAATTGTGTTCCAAGTAGTAAACTTGAAGCAAGTCTCTGACAGAAGGAGTTTAGTTCAGTATTTGTGTCTCCCAAAGAGCATGAGTGAAGATTTGTGCAGTGATTGCCCAAATTAGCTTTCCGTTTCAGAATTTTATATACATAGATCAATATTTATTTTCTAACAATAAAGATCAATCAATCAATCAATCAATGATACTAGTACTTGCATAACATGCATACACCATGATGGAGTCTACTATTCGTACAAGGGACCCACGGCTTTACGTGACTGTCCGACCGAGCAAGTAGGGTAAAGTTTCTTGCCCAAGGAAACAAGGAGATGAAAACTGCCCGGCCCGAGGCTCGAACCCACAATCTCTGTATTACGAGACCCGTGCTCAGCTATGGTAGGCTCTAGTTTTTGAGAGCAATGTGCTATAGGCCAAACAATAATGTCTTGGACAATGTAAACAAAAATGCAGGGCAGGGTTTCCATTTACAAACAATGGGCCCTGCACTAGGGATTTATGTTTATACTGTCCAATAAATTATTGTTTGGCCTAATTTGGCCGACAGTGTTCAAAATAAACCCACCAAATTGGGCTATAGAGGAATCTTCAGGTTTGTAACACTCGGTCTTCTATTTTCTGGCCTGTGTACTACCCTATGCTATGAGATTGTTACATGGATATGCAAAGCTGGTTTCGGAGCATCTGTTTAGGTTGACGAAACTTGGTACAATCTTTATCCTAATGCTTGGGAAATTTTGCAACAAGCACACCAAGCCAATAAATCAAAACTTTTTTGGGGGTTCCATCGGCACATTGTGATTGGTCGGATTTAATCAAGCTTTCAGTAGCGCTAGAATATGTATCTGCGTGGTGGACTCGCCAAATTCTGAATGTTGTTACATGTAAGCTCCTGTGGGACTTGAAAGATTTTGGTCCTTCTGCTACCCTTGGATTTAATGCAACAAAGAATTGTAGAATTATAATTGTCTGTGGTAGCTGCACAGTGACACAACTCATCTGAAACAACCCCTATTCTGTCAGTGACTGCTTTACTTTAGTATTTAGATAAGTGAAGAGTAGAATTAGAATAAATGGAATTGAAATGGGATGAAATGGAACGTGCGGTACTTTGAAACACTTGATTTTTACCCACCCATGAGTGAGCACATTTTATGGTTCTTTGTTGAATACAAAAAACAACGTTACGTGAGAAGTATCTTTTTTAGCACATTTGTGTGTGAAGGTTCAGATTCTCGGATGGATTGTTTGTACAAAATAGATGGGATTTACAGTGCCTTAAAAACCATTGTTTTACTTTTAAAGTTTTTAAGAATTCTTAATGTGGTTGCTTACTTAGGGGCAACACATTGTCAAGGCTTCCGATCATCCAGTTTGATGCGCCAGCAGAATCTTACAACAGTTTTCAGATTACCACACGTTCCAAGTAAACCCAACTTTTCCCTAGCTTAGTATAAATAATTGAATTTCTAGTTGCGATATATCTGTGCATATATATGAACCTAAAACCAGGTTCTTATGCTAATTCAAAGTTGACTCAAAATGCAAATATGAAACTTAACGATTCTGGTAGGATTGCGATAGTACATGTAGTGAGAAAAACTTGCTGTAGTTCGAAAACTGGATATATGCACAGTGTAATTTGTTAAACAGGAAATATGTCAAGGTCGAATGCGTGTGAGATCGCTAACAGTTCCTGTTTGTCTTGTCAACGACTTCAAATGGTCTTGTAGAGAAATATAATAAAATTTTGAAATTCCCTTTCAAATAGTTTAGAACTAAAAGCAGCATTTTGGATATTATCATCAGATATATATTAATTTTTTGTGTTTTTTATCTACTTCCGAAAATTAGAGTTCATGGAAAATAAAAATGACGCATGACTTCTAAACAATTACATACAAATAAAATTTAAATATATTTCTGATATATGATATCAAGACTAACTGCAAAATATTATCAATTTGTCTCAAACAATGTATTTGGACTGATATCTTTCTCCGTAATCATCAGAAGTGCTTAGCAATATAGCATGCTACATGCAACAAAATTCAACTTAACTGACAATAGCGCTTGTCTTATGCGTAAAACTGTTGTACTTTTGTTGATTGTATTAAATCAGTCACCATATTTTGGAATTTTGAATCATTCAATAGATCCAACAGATTTTCTGTCTTTTTTTCTCTCCAACATTTGATGAAAAATAACAATCCAAGTTTTAAAATAATTTAATTTAATGTTTTCATTGTGACTTGACAAAAAGAGTCAGACTTCGTTCAGCATGTGTTATATTGGTAGTTATTAATGTGCACTTTGTACATGTACTGCTTGTTGAGTAATACATTAAAAATGGGATGGGCATTTCAGTACATAGCTATAGATCTATCTTCCATACTGGGTTGTAGTAAAATGTTAATGAGAAACTTGCATGCTCTTTTGAAATATGTTTAAAATATTTTGAGTGTGTTGCAGTACATGAATTTTAAATTGGATATTTTTGATTCCTTGTTGTACTTGGACGTCATGGTCTGTTGGGGTAGCCTGATAGTATCTCTTGAAAATTTCAATTACTTACATAATTTGAACAGGTGTCAGCTTGTCATAATTGCACTCTGATTGAAGTGTTCTGACATTTTAATGCTTGGCATTCGAGCCATGAATCATTGAATTGAGTGGCGATACCGTGTCAAGTTGAATGATGGTGTGTTAAGCCACGTGCTACATGTAGCTTGTGTCAGTACATACTATTTTCAATTTTAGAGCTGTTCCGATCAGCCGTTAATTTTGTATGCAACATTGTATACAAAATCATTTAATAATTAGAGAATAAAAGATCAGGGCCCATATTCATGAAACACCGCTAACTCTAGATGGCTGCTAACTCTTTGTCTACCTGTCAAATTTTGACAGGTATACAATAGGTTAGCAGCCAACTAGAGTTAGAGGTGTTTCATGAATATGGGCCCTGATCGTTTGATTTTGCCTGTCATTGTCTCATAATGGATGGGCTTGCATCATTTTGAGTAATGTGTTGGATGTGTGCTTATATCTACATCGCGCCATGATTTTCAACACCAAATTCCTTATTAGATAGTAAAACCACACTCCGTGCCTAAGAATAATGCACGAAATATTTGCATGACTGCAGTGCTGGTCTGTAGTACTGGTCATGTACATGTCAGTCAGCAGACATAGTGCAGTTCCACACATTCAAAACAAAACCAGGAAGTGATAATGCTAGAAATAATGAAAGATGAGACAGACCAGGAATGAAAATTGTGAAGTGATCAGGAAACTTGGGTCTCATATGAGGGTAATATCGTAATTTAATCATCAAAATTTGCTGCAAAATTTGTGGATACATCAGGAATATTTGGGTGATAATATACCTTGTTGGGGTGCCTTTTGGTTCATGAAGTTCATGTTTGAATGTTAAAAAAAGAAAGCGAAAAAAAAAAACACCAGGTGTATTATTCTTTATTATTGAAATTTGAGAAGGAAAAACTAAATAAAAAAATTCACATCCTTATTTACATGCCTTACAGTCTTTTTTTTTCTATAAACGAAACTGCAATGATGGAACATAACAAAGATTCTGCTAGTAACGTTCCTGCAGTAAGACATAAAGATCAAAACCCTTCTGCAAATTCCCCTGAACAGAATGACAGACAAACATCACTTTCCTATATCAGTGGATCTTGGCATTGTTTTTTAAGATACAGGAATTGGTTAATACAAGTGTCAGGTCCAGTGAGTTATCTTTTTGACAACCAATAGATCATAAAATTTTAAAGAAACAAACAATGATTCGTGATGTGTGATTTATGTTATATATGTCTCGTGCAAGATCATCAGGGCTTTGAATTTTAGCCAGAATTTATTCTGGCAAAGATCCGGCTTGATTTTTTGAGAATCCAAATTTATAGATTCCAGTAAGAATTGGAATGTTTGAATGTCCCTAAAGATTCTCATCATAAAAATCCTAAAGATTCTCTTTATAAAATTCTTGCAATTTCTTGCCCTGATGATTTCTTGTAGAAAATGACAAATATTTAGGTTAAAACAACCCCCCTCTGTAAAGAGTTATAAGCAAAGTGGTACCCAAACTACCCTAATGTATTATTCCGTCAGAACAAACTGACCCTAAACAACCCTATCGTTGTCATTTATTTTACATTTCATAATTCTAATTCTCTATCATGTTTATTTCCCTCCTCATATGCCCTGATGCTGACTAACATTTCTTCTACAGTTCAAGGTACAGTAGGCGACAGCCGTCAATATTTCTTACAATTTTTGTGTTTTATATCCCCCGTTGATTTAAAAATCAAACGGTGCAATATTGTTTCTCGCTGTTATTTTCAATCAAGTACCGTATATGAAGTGGTAATTACCAAGGAAAGTAGTTTTCAAACTCTGTTTCTTTATATTTTAGAGGAAAATATGATTTGATTTTGTGCACGTCAATTATTATAGATTAAGACTGCATGCCTTGGGTTTTGGATGACCGTTATTGAGATTAATTGAATTTTCCAGTTAATAATGCACTTGTCAAAAAACACCCCGGCCCTTGATACCCGGGGATGGCCGGGACTTGTACTATATCTGATAGCCAGGTAGTTTAAAACATATAATTTTTCCCAGTTGTAGCGGGCATATGCCGGGAATTGTTCATAGAGTTTGCGCATGTCATAAGCCAGGATTTGGGGTCGTGAGTTTGACCGGGATTGGGCTATGACGATAACTACATTCAAGTAATCGAACGGCTAGTAGTAAGGGTCGGGACTTGACCGGGGTATGGTCGGGACTTGACCGGGGTATGGTCGAGGAGTTCACAATTTATGAAAGACACCTAAAGTGCAAGTCCCGGCCGTCCCCTGGTACCCAGGGCTGGGGCATTTTTTGACAAGTTCATAACTGATGATATGAAAGTTTTCAGCACTGTTCACTGATAAGTTGAGGCTAGTATGACAATAATATTTAAATTTTAAATATTAATACTTTTAACGTATGTCTGTATAAAAATGTGATTGTTTTTCTTGGGAATTCGTAGTCGAAGTTATGTCATAATCCGATTAATTTCCCCAGCAACCTGTCCACACTATTCATTGCATCATTTGAATTCCCCACTCAAAAATCAAATTTAAGCAGCAAAGTAGAGTTATGTAATCGCTATGAGCTGTGTGTTTAGTGTGGACTGGTTGCTGCGGCAACCCAGACTATTACACAATCATTTCGACAGCGAATTGTTCTGCACATGTTTAGATCAAGGGTGATATTGGACAGTGGAAAACTATCGGTGTCTGCATTTTTGGATGATTACAAATTCTTATTCCAGCTGTTGCATGCATACTTTGATCAACACCAAACAGGTGGGCCTCTTTACGTTGCGAATTGATACAGATACGCATGTGTGTAGCTAAACAAAGCACAACTACTGGAGACGCAGCACATGCTGTACGTGTAACTCGCGCATTTATGGCGCCCGTGTAAGTGGATTATGGGTTACTTGCGATGAAGTAAAGCCTCATAATTCCCGCATATTTAGTGTTGATCAAAGTATAGTATCAATGCAGGTAGACCTTGATGAACAATAGTGCAGGTCCAGTCATTTTCTTGATTTAGATCCAGGGACTGTGACCTGTCTGCCAATCTTTTTCGACAGGCAGTCATCGTTTGAGATGGGCAAAAATATGACAAGTTTTGAGCATGAAAATCCAAGATTTCTGATTTCCAAATGCTAAGTTTTCCAGTGTTCAAAGATGCTCCTTGTACAAATTGATAGTAATGGTGGTGGGATACTTTTTCAATGTCTCAAGTTGATTTGAGATCCGACTGACTGTCAAATTTCTAATGATTTGATTTCCTTTTTTCTAATTTGTGTAAATCATTGATGTGTATTTTCTGCTCTCTTTATATCAGTGTGTCTATAGCAATCTTAATTTTCATGTTGCACTCGTGTTTGCCTCTGCATGAAGCTTCTTTTTGTACCAGTAATAATTTTTTGCCCCCGTTTGTTGCTTGATATTATTGACCTTTGAACTTCATCAGTAGCTTAACATTAGGAGTTAGACTAATCAGCCATTTTGAAATCGGTCTAGATTTGAATGGAGATGCTGTTTAATTCTATTATTTAGCTAGTTAATGCAAGTTGGTGAAAAATGACGTTGCCTGTTAAGAAGGGGGATTGACACTGTTCCTGTTTTTAAAAAATAGCATCACGTTACTGTTAAAGTGAGTTATTTTCGCTAGAGATTTAATTTTTCTGGACTTAAAATTTACTGAATTTAATCCTTTGCTAAGCTTTTATTTACCAGTGAATTTAAAGCTGAATTCAGACTCGACGCAAATGCAAACGCACCGAGCATGTGCAGATAGGAGTTTTGAGCAGTTCCGATATATCGATATCAAAACGCAACACCACTTGCGGCAACGCAAATCGAGTTGAGAAAAGCTGAACTTTCCATTTCGTTTTCATGTCATCGGCTGCCGCAGTCCGTTTGCAATTTGAGTGTGAATTCATTTGCGGTGCCGTTTGAGGTGAAAATTATTGGAAACGCAACGCATTGCGTTTTAAGTATGAATTCGGCTTAATGTTAAATGTGTTAACTCTTTCACTCTAGAATTATTTTTTTCACAAAATGCTCTCTTTTGATGGAAATCCACTCGCAGCGCCACATGGTTTTCACTGAAAATAGTTTTAGAGCGCCAGATTTATTTTTTTGCCAGAATTGATGACGGTGCTAGATACCTCTTTGTATCAGGTGGTTACAGGTTGAGTTCCGATTTTCTAGGCTTTTAATTTTTTTTACAGATATTTTAATAGTTATCACCGGAATAATTCTGGTCAATATGCTTTCTAAGGTCGCTCTGAACGGCTTGCCAGAGTGAAAAGAGTTAAATTAGGCCAAGAAAAAAAGTTTTTTCTCAGAAACCGTTTGCAAAAAAGCTATGCGGTATGTGATTTAAAATTTTTTTTTTTAAGGTTCTAAAATTATGATCGTCCAACTTACGTGTTTGTGAAGTGCCCAGTTTTTAAGTACAATCCCGCCTGTTTTAACTATGGGAAGTCTTGACAGTTAAATTCAAGGTAAAATTGCAACAGCAAATGACAGCAACCCGGACGGCGGTCGATCGCTGGATTACTTTCGATCAAAAAAAAAAAAAAGACCAGCGCTAAATTCATTTTCACATAGCAATGCGCGCTGGTTTCTGAGACAAACCTTTTTTTCCTTTGCCTTAGTGAAATTAAATCTCATGAAAATGTTCGTAAATTGAAATTCACTAAATTTTGTCCACGCCAAATTAAATCAAATTTCATGAATTCATGGAGAGGTCACAAGTGAACAAGGAAAATAAGATTGCTAATTTTATATAGTAATTTCTTTTTTTTTTATC
>JXSR01S047792.1:42169-53356 GCA_000969725.1 Ophiothrix spiculata
TGGTGAATAAAACAATCTGTCACAAGACTTGAATGACAGTGCCATCCATATGTTATGAGCAAAAACAGGGTACACTGAGTAAATCTCCAGCACCAATCAGTTGTGTAAAAGGATTTTACAAATAGCATGCCTATATGCGTTAAGACTAATTTTGGTTCTCTCATTATATCGCTGTAAAGGTTGAGCACTGTTTAAGCATGATGCCTTGTCTTGCCATATTAATAGTTTAATGAGATTCCAGTTGATAGCGTCTAGACAAGTTTATTTTAATAATGCCTGAGTCAATATAGCCACACTTGGATAAACAATATCTCGTAATGTGAGTGCAGGAAAGTCGTAACTGACATTTTTGTCAAAATTGAGATTTTGATGGAATCTTTAAATATGGGTTATTTGGGATATTTTATCAAAGTTTTCAGTAAAAATTATGTTTATTTAACCATCTAATAATCAAAATAAAATGGCGTATCTACATGACTGATTTTCCGTTTAATGCAAGAAAGTCGTATCTGCGCAGACACGACTTTCTTGTATAACTGATATATCACCCATGTAAGCAAGAGAGTCTTATCTGCACGCAGATATGACTTTCTTGTATAAGTATTATATTACCCATGTAAGCAAGAAAGTGGTATGTGCGCAGATACAACTTTTTTGTATAACTGATATATCATCGATGTAAGCAAGAAAGTCGTATCTCATAGATACGACTTTCTTGTGTAAGTGGTATATCACTCATGTAAGCAAGATGCGACTTTCTTGTATTAGTGATATAATCACCCATGTATGTGTGCAGATATGACGTTCTTGCTTACATGGGAAATTCAGATTGAAGATACGCTATTTTCCTTTGCAAAAAATATTTTAAATAATAAATTATATGGCATAAATAAAATATAAGAATATTTACAAAGTTCAGTAAATATCTCAAAAATTCAAAGATATTGTTTTTCACAAAATCTGGGACAGTGAGACACAAAAATGTGTCTCCTGTAAAATGACCAAAATGCAGATACAACTTTACGGCTCACCTTTATAGGTGCAGGCTTAGCTGACAGAAAAGTTACCTTTGCTGAATCATTGGAAGGCATGCAGCTAAAATATCTTGTTTAGTATGTTAGGCGACGATAATAAAAAAAACCTGTTTTACGGGCCCGACCAACCCTAAATTTGCATTTTAGAAGAACACATTGACTGCAAAGTTATGCCATGTTGCTTTTGTTCAAGACAATGGCAACTCCACAAACCAATGGTTGAATGTTAAAAAGTGACCCTAGTTTTATCAATATACTTAGTAACTTTTCTGTTGGCTATAACTTGGTAACTCTTCTGTCAACTGGTATACCTCATATAATTCAAAATGGTAAAAGTGACTAATTTTTTTTCTTTATCTCTTCTCATCATTTGTAGGTGTACTGGCAGGCCATGACAACCGTGTGAGCTGTTTGGGTGTAACAGAAGACGGCATGGCAGTAGCAACGGGTTCGTGGGACAGTTTCCTCAAAATCTGGAACTAGCGCCCCCTATCCCGTTTGCCTACCTGCCAAATCTTATCAGCCCCTCCCCCCATGCTTTTCCTTATTTTTTTGTCATGGATGGTTGGACAGGTGTTCAATCAAAAAAAAAAACACTCAACACACATGAAGTTTTTTGAATGTATATCTTTAAAAAAAATGAACCTTTTACTACCAGCACATTTCAATGTACAGTTGACTGTAGCTGTATTGATAATTAAAAACTTCATGTTGATGGACGTCTTTATCTAGTGGATCTAAATAAATTGACCCGAGCCCATGGCTCGTAGTGTGTATTTTACTGCAAGAACTTTTTTTTGAAATCCTGATTATAAGGAACTATGGTATGGTAGTGGTGAGTATTTGTTAAGCTTATAGATGTGGTGGTAATGAGGGAGGGGTTTACCTCATAATAGAGAGGAAGTTTGGTGTGTGCTCTTAGCGACAGTTTATGCCGAAAGCATCAGACAAAACAAGCGTAAATGCCATTTTGATCGTGGTGTTTTTCGTTTTTCTTAATTTGGCAGTAATAGGCCAGTTTTTGTGGAAATCTTGTATGTATGCAATTACAAACAGCTCCCCCATCTTTCAGCATAAACTGTACAGCAGGACTGTGCAATAATTGCTTCAATCGTTCGTTTATAGAGCATACAATATCCTTCTTCAAGATTCGTTTTTAAATTAAACCAAACCCCGTTACGTGGAACTTTTTGTGCGTAGACAATTTTCACTGTGTGAACTGATATCACCTAAATTAAGAACATGCTCACCTTTTAAACCAATTCATTTGTATTAGTAATTTCAATGTTTGGACATATTGCATACTTCTTGTAAAGATTTTTTTTTCATAAAATCATGTCCAATTTGTGGGCCAAAAACGTGTGGTGGCAGTAGACAAAAAAAAATTGAAAAAGGAAAAAAAAAAACGTCTTTCGACAACCTAGCATTGTTTTAACATGAGCAAAGACTTGAAATATAAATTACTGTTTTGCTGCCTTTTTCATTTGCGTTGTGGAAATTTAATAATATTTATAGAATCGGAAGAATGAGAAAAGCAGCGACAGTAATAGCACATAGTTGAAATAAAATTTGAATCTTTAGTGTCAAAATTTGTTTTTTTAATAGGAATTTATATTCAAAACATTGAATTGAAAGATTCCACGCTTGATTTTGTGATAAAAATGAATCAAAAAGGAACAAAAGAATTTCAAGAAGTCTGCTTACTGCTATAACACTGCTGGGTATATAGAGAGATGCAACTATTAGAACTTTGACAGCACATATTTTGTTCCGATTTTATATATTTAAAATCGGGTGAATATTTAGTAGAAAAAATGTTTGGTTCTATCATAATTTTGTTTGTTTTTTGCCAGATTTGAAGCATCAAGGTACGAAAAAATATTTGCAAATTGTATATGTATATAATCTATATTATAAATAACCTTATGCTTCTGATGTCTTTTTCACTTACAACTGGTCCTGATGTATTAAATATGCGATCAAAAATAAGGGTCATTTTTTGGGGAAAAAAACAACAAAATGTGAGTGAGGACAGAAAGGCAATTTTTTTCTCCCCACGTTTCAAAAATGCAAGCAAAGAGTTATTGAGCATTATCAGAAAAAGAGAATTAACTAAAATCATGGAAATTTGTTATCAATTTTTTTAAATAAATAGTGTTTGAAAATTATGCAAAAATTCTTAAGAAAATAAATCCATGAAACATGATAAGAGATATAAACTAAACAAAATTTCCCAGCAAAATTTTGACGAGTCGCATATTTTTGGGCGAACTATCATGACATTGTCATTTACAATATTTAGGATCATAACTATGCTTACTCAGTTTTAAATCTGTATGAACATAATTTCGTGGTGGGAAAACTTGGTAATGATGTGTGTTAACAAGTTGATTTTTTTTTGAGGGGGTGAAATAATGAAATGTTAAATAAGTGCTTGCTGAAATGTACATTTGTAAACTGGAATTGTTTTGTATTTGCGTAATTATATTCAAATATATCTGGATTTCTTTTTTGAAATGACACTAAAATGCACACATTATAATTATAACCCCTTATCATTTTAGGCATCGTTGTATGCTGCTTTATACAACTCAGGCTCTGGTTCACTTCTTATTGACCTCTTTCATCATAAAGCAGGACAAAAGCTCTTTATATCAGAAGCTTAAAACATAGTAGTAACGCTAATCTTGTGTGTTTTTGCTGATATTTTTTGTTTAATATCCAAGCGGACACATTGTCTGTGCTGAGGATGAAATTTGTTTTGCTTTTGGTGGTCGGGTTTCTTTCTTGTGAGAAAGCATGTTTCGCACATGTTAACTACTATAATCAGGAATGAACGAGCCTATTTAATCGTTGGGGATATAATGTATAATTGTATAGTGTTTTGTAACATATGGCATCAAATTTATGGCATTTCATTGTTGTTTGACAGCCCATTGGAGCTTTGAGCTTTTATTTGGCCATATTGTAGTGAGCTCATGGCACAATTTTTAACTTTGGTTGTAATCACAACTACCATATATAAATTGTCATTTTATAGGATCAATGAGCTATTCTTCAAAAAATCTCTAGACCATTACTGAAATTCACCATTATGTTTTACAATGAAAGGCACACAAATACAGGGTGCAGGGTCTAATGCATGTCATGTGAAAATACCTGTGTGCGGGATGGCCCTGTATGTTGGATTTTTGTTTTCAGTGTAAAAGAAATGGTGAAAAAGACTTTGGTCATTTATTGAAATATGTTAAATATTACCCTCAAGTTGCTGTCACGTCAATGTTATTTTGCAAAGGAGCATGTTTTGGTTGAAATTAATTTTAAATCATGTTTTGGCTGTGTTTTGAAAGCGTTTCATTTGTAAATGGACGAGTTATACAGCAATATTATGTACACTAGTTTGACAAAGTTTTGGAGTGTAGACACAGTGCACATCTAATGTGCTTAAATTCATATCTCTGTGTATGTCAGTACAGAGACTGATGTGGCACTTAACTAAAAACCAGACAAGTTGCATTGTTAATTGATGTGTATATTGTTTTGGTAGATCAAACAATGATCAAAGCCAACTGGTCTTTACAGTTCTATCAAATAGAGCTGGAAACATATGTTGACATTCGAATTATTGGTGTCAAATTGGCTGAAGCGACTTTCATTTTGCACACGCTGTAAAAGTGCAAGCAAAAATGCCTGAAAATACTGATCTGTATTAATACAAGCTATTAAATGCCACTACACAGTGCCCTGCTCTTTTTGTTTTCAATGTGTGCACAATGACTTTGGACACGGAAATCCTTTTTGTAAAACAAATACGACACAAACATTACATGTGATTTTAAAAATGTAATGTTGCGAATTCTTTACCAATCTTGCACTGAAACAAAAAAGTATCATTAAAATATGTGTCAAAGTAAAAAAAAATGTCAAAAAAAAATTAGTACATGATAGATGAGGCCACCACTGTTGAATTTCTCACCACGTTATAGTGTACTTTTTTGTAATATTAATATGGACAAGAATGGAGTCGAATTGTGAAAGTGAATTCTAGCTAATTAGCATATTTTATGTTGCCACTTGTGAGCAAAAAAAAAGTATAAAAACTCTTTGATCATCATGTATGTGTGAATGATAAAACTTTACTCTGTGAATAGTGCTAATAGTGATGTTGCTCATGGTTACGAAAATCAACGAGGTTTTTTGATCAACTACCTTGTATAATATTATTATGTATGTATAAGGACCATGAGACACGTTTTTGTCTTTTTTTTTGTTCCATTTTTTTCAGTGTTTTATGAGAAAAAACTGACAGCGTGTGTAAATCTGAAAACTTGTGTACGTTGTTGGTTTCTAATTGTGTATATAATCTCAAAAAAAAAAATACTGGTACTGGTAGAATATTATAATAGGCATGTGACCACTGCGGAAAATACTCAGTACCCTCATGGCCGAGTTTGCTTGACCTTTTGACATGACAGGAAGAACTAGAACTTTGTCCATCCCAGTATCATTTATGACATACTATCATATTTATGACATACTGTCATACGGAAGGTTGAGTTCTTTCTACTTGTTATATGTGTTGGTCTTGGCAATGAACTTGGTAAAATTAATGAGGGCATTATTTTGTAGTGATCAAAAAAGAAAAAAAAAAGCACAGATGACCGTTGCCCCATTTTCTGTGATAATATACGGCTGCCTATGATGACTAACGAGCATATTTTTGTTTTTGTCCATTCACTTGAAATGTATAAGTGATGTTGCTATAGAGTCTCCTGGTTGGTCACGTAATAATCACAGCATTAATTAGCGATTGGATGGAAAGATTTGCACAGAAATTATTTGTACTTATTGTTTTGAATCAAGGGTCATTAAAATGACACGGTGTGGTCAGTTTTGAAAATGGAAAATTTGACAATTTTGTAGGAAAATGGAAGCTAATGTGTTCTTGTGACCATTGACGTATATCATGCCGACTGAAAGTGCAATTTTTATATATCTGTTTAGCTCATATATAATAGCTCAGTTTTTAGTTATGGTTATGGGACAAAATGGCATGATCCAGGAGTTGGAAACTTACATGGTGCACTGGGAAGTGATCAAACTTGAAGGATACGTACGGCAAATTTATCAAATTGAAGTGAATTTGTGATTCAGCAATTTTATGATTCAAATGGAAATTTGTATGGGTATCCATTGTGCTATAGGCTAAGACTTCGAAAATTGAATTTTTCAGAGTGATTAAGTGTTTTTTGGACAAACATTGCTCAGAAGTTTTAGGCAGCCTTATTTAAGTTATATGTTATAAACCTTGAAAGAACTAAATAAAAATATTAAAGCATCCTTTTTGACATAACATCAAATATATGCAAGGTGTTAATGTAATAACTATTGCATATCTAAAAGATCTACTGATGAACTTTTAACTGTTCTTATAGTGTAAGCCTTGTTTCCCATTGAAATAATTGTACAGCGCTTTTGACAAACTGGAACATTTGTGGTCTTTAGTCTTGACTTGATGGGTTATCAATTTTCCCAGTTACCCCAAGCCCTGGTATGTAATATCTACGTCTCAGTGCATTGAAATGTATACCCTTCTTGATAATTTACGGTGAACAATATGTGGTCTGAAATGATAATTTAATGAAACCTCTGTGTTATTAGTTTAGTAGGAAATTGTTATAGCCGTTCCCAACTATTAAAACATACTCAGCGCTTGTACACATTGTGGGTTCCTTCTTATGGTGCGTTTACATTGCGACTATTGGGGGTAACGACAAGCAACGTAGACCTGCGAATTGCAGTTTTGAATTTTACGCCGGTCCTCATTAGTTAAAAGTCAATTCACGTTGGCACACGCCTTTAACCTACGCAAGTTTTCATTGCTATCGGTCGCTTTCAGTTACAAGTTTTGAAATTTTGAGATGACAAAGAATAAGATTTGATGTTGTTGAGATCTCGTTAGCCACCGCAACCCTCAGTTCTTTGACGTTTCCATGCCGTTTGTAGCAGTCTGTATTCGTTTAGAGGTCGTCACAATCCGTTGGTAATCGTTGTCAACAACAGTGTGTCTTACGAGAAGTCGTCACCCAACGTCAAGCCAAACTCTTAATTTATTAGTAAGTCTGCGTTTCTTTTAGCACCTGCTCGTCACTTGTTGCCGTGGTGTCGCTGAGACTCATTACTATCCGTCAAAAACTTTGATTGTTAATCTTTACTCGTTGCTTTGTCGTCCAGGATTTTGGAATACGTTACCTGACGTCGAGGGCCATGTTGTCGCAAAGTAAACGCACCTTAAGCCTCGTTATGGCAGAACAAAAACTAGAAACACCTATGTGTTAAGTGTTTTTGTCCTAAGAAAATGCCGTTATATATTTTTATTTATGACATCATTACATAATGCATGCATTTATTGTTAGGGAAGGCATTATCATACTTGGCTGTTGATTTTGTTTATTGGTCATGTGCACAAAAAAATGAGAGAATTTATAAATAGGTACTACATAAAAACATGACAGTCAAGCAAGTCTTTAGTTTTGTGTCTTGTATTAATGTGTTTGGAAAGTGTATCACAGTTTATGTATGATGGCAGTTGAAGAATAAATTGTGTCTTTAAATAAAGTGACGAGTTCTTGTAGAATTTCTTAGTGTTTGTGAATCACCAAAGGAATGCAATGCATGGTACAATACGTCGATCCTGGGTTTCCACCCAGAAGTCAATCTTTACCGAAATTTTAGCCCAAACAGTTTTGCCTATAAAACTAATAAGCCTTGACATTAGCTCCTCCCATTCATATACTTAAACGTGGGCAATTTGAATTGCTGTTTGGGATGGGTGGTAGTGCACATCATTTCACGCTTATTTGGGTGCATCGTTAAGCTTTATCAGTGCATTGTGGGATTAAATTTGGTAATATTGATTTCCGGTTGGGAAACCCAGGATCGACGTATTCTGCAGGTTCTGGTCGGTTCAACCAAAATAAACAATAGCCGAACGCCCAGCACCAGCAGAAAACCTTGAGTTTTCAAGCAGCCCGTAAGTGTTTGTTTATATATACCATATCTATTTGGCTGATAAACTGGCAAATTATTATCACTGCTGATTTGTGATGAATGTAAATTCAGCAAATCAGATCTTTTTGTTTTGTGATAAATGGAATGTTTGGGAGCAAAATATGATGTGCCAAGTTGTGATTATAGCTAATCGACCCATCATTTGCAAGATTATGTTTATAGGTTAATGCGCGGGTGAAATTAGACAAAATCAATGCACGTGTGGTCAGTTTTGATGCGTCCAATTCACAAGGCCTGTAGAAGCATAATGGAATGTAAATTAATCAAATTCATAATTAATCTGATTCATACAGAAAAATTCGCCAGAAAAATAATATTGTGAAAAGAAATACGACCTTTAATATGACCAAAGTCCAAAACTTCTCTTAAACTAAATAAATCAGCACCCGACAAAAACAATGAAACATCGTACGCACTAAACGTCTGCCACGCAAATTGGAACACAACAAGCGCAGTGCATTGGGAAGTTTCACCACAGTCCGCGTACTTTATGTTCTTGTGTGCTGATTGGCTAGGTGACACGCGGAGTGTATGAATTCCTTTGAACGTGAACATTGAAATAGTTGTTTTATACAGTGGAACCTCGTTAATAAGAGCTGATAATATAAAACCCCTGATAATACAAGGTGATTTTGAAGTCCCAAAAATTACATTCACATGTAAATGAGTTTGATAATACAAGCTAACTTTTACGGTCCCACAAATCTTGCATCAAAGAGGTTCCACTGTACCTGTATACGCCGGGGAAGTAGTGACGTCATAATTTATGTAAATCACCCAACAAGTGCGTTTTGGTTCCAAACAAACGGGATGGACAGTTTTACCATACTTTAAGTCTATGGGGAAAAAATCAATTTCAGCTAAAACTCCTATTTGATACCATAACATTCGTCTAAAACAAAAATAAGGGAAAACATGCCGACCTGTTATGCTGAAGGTTGTGATCACAAGTCAGGGCGGGACCCTGCTGTTATTTTCATTTTCCAACCGAGAAAAATCAGTCTGATTTGTATGTTTACGTACGCCTATTCTGTTAATACGTATGATCAGTGGCATGATCATTTTGCTTGGAACCAGATCGCACGTGTCAGGCTAATTATCAAATGTGACGTCACTTCTTCCTTGGCGTATAATGCTGCCCTTACTGAACGAATCATGAGCACGTTCAACTCTGTACAAAATGGAATGCCTGAGTGTTCTATTAGAGACAGCTTACAGAACGCTCGGTGTTCTATAGGAAGGAAAGAGTTAGATATTTTTCATTCAAATTTTTAACAGTGAATAGAAAAGGTCAAGTTCAAGCCAATATAACTGATATGAGCTCGATTTGAGGTAAAATATAAACCCTCAAAATAAAATTGAAACAGTCTTGCAATTATCCAAGAGTGATATTTTAAAGAAACTGTAATAGCCAAGAAGAGTTGGGAAATGGACACAAATGTGACATTGTGAGTAAAATGGGGTTGAATAACGCATTTTTAGAAAGGATTATGATGATTTCTGACTTCAATGTGGTTGCACTATTCAGTAGGTACAAATTCATGATTCATGGGCAATCCATTTCATTAAAACAAAATGCAAATTATAATACAGTTGCTCCCTAATGAGCACCATAGCAGTTGTGACAAATTTAACAAAAACAGTGTCATTTATAACGCTATTGGATTTAATCTTTATGATAATTTTATGTTAATTGGAATATTTTGCATATTTTCTGTAAATCACAGATTGGAATACATCTGGGATATGTAGTTAATTAACACAGCATTCATATTTAGGGATGAAAACAGTCAAAATTGTTGAATATTGTGTGTTTATAGGGGTAAAACATGGAGAAATGTACAGGCAAATAATTTGAGTGCATTGCCAGAATACAGAATTTTGAAGACCAATTTTACAGCAAAACCATATTTTTAATTACAACTTCAATTTGATCAGATCTGAGAGTGAATCAGAGATAAGTATTTCACCCAGCATCCCAGGTCAAACCCATCTAATGCTGCTGGTAACAGATGGTGATGAACAACTCATCACATTATTTGAGTGTATTTATTGTAAAATGGTTAAGGTGGCCTAGCACAGATAGAATTCCTCTATTTATTTTTCTAATTTTTTATATATTGTGTTGTCATATGTGCTGATCACATTTCTGTAATAAAAAATGGGGGTCACCGACTTAGTTTTTGAGAAAAATCCACTTCAAAAACACTGTTTTACCACTTTTTACCATTGACCTCTATGGTAAAATCAAAATAAGTCACACAAAAACACTTTAATAAAAAACAGCTCTATTTTTCTCTCTTTTTCACATATGTTTTGGTCCATAGTTCTTCAAAAAAACGTAATACAAAATATGGTCACCAACTTACTTTTTGAGTTGTTAAGCAAAATATTGACATTTTTTAGCAATGACTAATACCTTAAGCACTGTGCGCTTTGGGCCCTGCGCCGTCAGGAGCAATGCGCTTGGTCTTATATCGTGAATATCATGACGCAAGTGTAAGAACGAGTTACCGTCGAGCATTGTCTGGGTTCAAGGGCCATCTTAAGTCTCATCTTTTTCCTGTCTAAAATTTTCCCCTTTCCTTTTCTCTAGCGCCTTGCATACTTTGTAAAAGGCGCTATACAAATCTAATTATTATTATTTTTATTATTAAGATACAGTACGCCAGAAAGTACGCTACTTTGAAATTGTGTCCAACACCGCTGATATCAGCTCACTCGTGTCCGACACCGTTTCTGTGCTAGGCCACCTTAACATTTGACATCTAACAGCTTGCAGAAAACTTCTACAATGCAGGCACCCACCAATATGTGCGGAATGCCAGCATATGCATATTTGATGTAGGTGAGACCAGGGGTGGATACATCATTTTAAACATTTTAAAATCATTCTTAAACCAAAAAATCAACTTGCTTATATGGCAAATGAGTTTGATAATTGTATGCACTCAATTCTAAAATCAAAATTGATAATCAAACCTTTTAAGGGGCCTGTTAAGGCTTTTATTTTGACTTTCTTTTTTGGCTTATAAGTCTAAAAATATCAAGTTACAGTATAGAAAAGTATACATTTCTAGAA
>JXSR01S047792.1:71660-83242 GCA_000969725.1 Ophiothrix spiculata
CATGCCAAGTTGAGCGCGAAAAGCGCAAAAATAAATGTAGCATAAAAAAATAAAACTTTTACAGTGATTGACTCACCTGGTACTGTAGCAAAAGCAAGGAGCATATCGCTCTGGTTGGGTAGTTTGGTAGCTGAACCTGACCTCCATGAGTCAGTGGCTTCTAACTCCAAATTTAGCAATCGTTGTACTTCTTCCTCTGTGTTAAAACCATTGTTATCGCCGCTTGCTGAGTTAAATATGAAAAACAAGTAGAGCTCAAGGTTAGCTTTCTGACATATTCTACCATGCATGCTTCTCTACTTGTTAATACACTTTGGTACAGTAATGATATTCTTTTAAAATTATTTTTTATTTCTGTATATAAGATTGGTATTTTGACTAGACTTTGTGATTACTTCAAGGTAAGCAAAATGGTCATTATAGAAGCTGCGATTAGTGTATGTACAAAACACACAAGTGACTAAACCCCTCTGAGAGACTACTTCAAAATTAAACCAGAGCACAGACCATGATATGCAGTTCATACAGAGCAATTGTCTTGAATCGAAATCTCAAATGTGGTTGGAATCTGCCATCTATACTGCCCTCCCATGGCAAAAGGAACCAAGTGACATTTTGGGAGAAATTGAGTTATTGGTTGGAAATGGTTGAGTGTGACCATATCTAACTAATAAACTCATAAATATGTATCTATCTTACTCACAACTACCAGCAATAACACCTTGAAAATTCAGAATCGTGTACAAGTCTATAAACCTTGAAGTATGCAACAAGCAATCAGACTCTTTTACGAGATCCATAGCATATCCCTTGTATTCTACAACATTGTGAACTGGTGGTTTTGAATTGTGAAAGAGATTAGTAATGATTGATTAAGGCCAAATCACAGCGTATTAATATTTTTGTACATGAATCGTATGTTATTTTGGAATAATGTTTGGCCTATTTTGTTGCTACTACATAGACAAACGTTGAATATAAGTTCAATTGAATATTCAGCAAGATTAGGTGTTATGGTTATGACTCAAAAAGTATGGACTAATTTACTTCCCTGTGTGGTCATATTGGTTTATGTGCGTTAATCGGCTGCTTGTTGCATACTTCAAGGTTTATAAAGTATAGGAGTTTGTGAGTTAAGATAACATTTTGCTCACCAACAGAATGCATACACTTGACATAGTGTCTGCCACATAGTACGCAGTGAAGGCGTTTACACAAGTCTTACTGTTTGTTTTATTGCGATTTGGGTATTCCCAATTGTTTTCATCGGGATGAAGATATGTCAGTGACGTAGGTGTGCTCCCTGCTATGATGGCGGATATTTGTAATTTGGGTTTTTACAGCAAATACAGAATTGGTTGCTTTTTCCAAGTGACGGTTAAAGACAAGTGACATGATGATGATCTCTCAGACCACTGTTACTAATCAGAAGATTTAGTAAAGCATTTCCACGGGTGTTGAAAGTAACCAATTGAAACATCTCCAGTAGTTTCAGAGACAATCTTCACACAGTTTAATATCTCCTAATATTACTTTTCCAATATCAAGATATTTGGAGCGGGGAAGAAAAATAAATATCTTTAATCCCTGGAATGTCCAATCTGAGCTCAGCTTTCCAATTGGAGGTCAGACCCGTAAAATGTCCAATCTAAGCCCAAGGATCTTGCAAGGGTTAAAATGCCAATCGAGTTGCATATGTTTAAGAAGCAAAATTACATGGGATGACTAATTGTACAGTCAGAGGTCATAAATACTCACCTCTCTACATCTGAACGAAGTCTTTCCATGCACATCGTATCAATAATAGCACGCGTTAAAGACTGCACCTCAACAGATGTTGAACAATGCAGATAAATTCTAAAAGCAACAATCTTATTTCTTTATAATTACCTTGTTGTCTGTCAGGCTGATTGAGAGACTGTTCATCCTGAATATTTACCACTGCATCATTTACTACTGCTGCATCTGTACAATCTGTAGCTTCAACACCACTATCAAATCGCTCTGTGGAAAGAATCAAATTACACAACTTGACTAAGTTAGTAATCTTGACCGTTTAGTTCCAGTTCTGAATTGATGAATTCTATTCAATTTAGTTGTAACATTGAATATAACCCTATATACATGTAACTGACATAAATCTAACAGAATGTCATTATTGTATTAGTCCAAATATATCATAGATAGGATTACACATGTGGGGACCAAATGGCTGCCCGAGAAGGGATTCAGTGGTGGTCTGCCAATTGCATAAATGATTTGGAAAGCAAGAGGTTATGGGGTTGAATGCAGGTTGAAACAAGGTGTGTTTTTTTCAATCCCCTTCTCTGAGGAGATGGGCTATAAATGGAAATCCCTTGTAGTTAGTAAGAGTTATTATGTACTGACTTGAGAATCCATCATTGGTAAGACCTTTGAGCTTAAACTTATTAGAAATATGTTCATGTATGGAGGATATTTTGACAAAATTTGCTACAACTCAGAAGTGAAATGAACAGCTGGTAGTTGGCTTGAAGTATGAGAGCAACAAACAATCTCATTTTTGTGATCTCAAGAGTCCAGAAATGGGAATGTGTTAAAAATAATCATTTGCATACAAATTTAAAATCATGAAAGACAAAATTAATTATGTGAATAAAAAAGAAAATGTGAATCATTAGTTGTATTAGTATTAAGGCATCATACTATGCTTAAATCAAAAGCAATGATTTATGCAGTAGTTATATTTTTATGTTGCTAGAGGTTTAGTTAAAGTTTCAACAAAAGGCAAAAAACTTCATCTAGAAATATGGTAAAAAGTTAAGGCCACTTTTGTAATTGGCAACTTTGTGCCTAGTGATGACATACATGCAGTTTAAGTACTGATGAAATCTCCTGATTTATAATATATTTTACAAAAATATTTGGTTTGTTTTCACCATTTGATGTAGGCACCAATACAAAATACATTAAAGCATCATCAAATAATAAGCAGGATTCTGTATAGCTCTGATAACCTTAACCTTTTGAACCCTGACCATTCGATGTGTATCTGTACCGCTGACCCGGGCCAACCACAGCGTTTAAAAACACAATATAACCCCTAAACTTACTTAGATTTTGATTTCCCTTGCTTTACGTTTTCATTTTACAGTAGTCTGAAATATTCCGATAACCAGCATTCACAAAAGAATACTATTTATGTCGACCAACATATTCCACATTTACGTTGTAGTCTATAAGCAAAGCCACATTTGTTGAAAAATTGATTAAATTTGCAAAAATATGTGGAATTTTTCACCTCTGTCGAGTAAATAAGAGCAAAATGACCCATCAACCATGGGTTCAAAGCTTCATTGATGTCATCCGATATAAATAAGACCATTGAAAATTGTAACTGCCCATGCCTGATGACAGACACATCAAGTTTCTCACATGTGACCTTAAAGCCGGTAAACCAGCTCATCGGGTATACGGTACATGTACACGTGAGACGGTATACCGGCTCGTCGGGTTCAAAAGGTTAAAACAGATCTCAAAGCACTATTGTCTCGAATAGCAACTGCAGTCAGGAAAAATATCACAATCATTTTACTTCAACAAGTGGCTGTCATACTTGCCAAAACAGCTATTTAAAATGACTAGGGTTGATAAAACATTGAAATTAATGTTCATATGCGCAAAACAGGACTAAGTTAGCCTCAGACTAATGCTGCTCTCATACTTAGGCCTAAAAAGAAATAATTGTTTGATTGACGTAACATAGAAAAAAAAAATAGGGTAGGTAGGTCGGATTTAATTTTTTTTTTGAATATTTTAAGTCTATGTTTCACATACAAGAACACAAAATATATGACACATATACAAAAACATGTTCACTTTTTCTGTAACACATCTTTAATTTGTCATTTTGAATGTCCTGCAAGCCATATCTCGGGCCCCCATGAATCGATTCCAATCAAATTTGGGATTTGGAGGTTTTTTACCATGCTCAAAAAAAATAAAAATATTTAGGGTCGGTCGGGTTACGCCAATCAAACTATTTTTTTTAGGCCTTATTGTCGCTTGCAGCTTTGTAGCTCTGTCATCTGCTTCGTTTCACACTTTTGTAGCTTTGCATTTGACGCTTTATATCGCTCTGAAAGTTGAATTAATTTCAACTAAAAAATCTTGTTGTGCGACAAAATTTTGCAAATATCGATTATCTCAGCGACAGGTAGCTTTGCCGCTACGACAACCGGAAGCAACAATTTTTTGCCAAAACACACAGTGACAAAGCTACAAACTACACAAGTATGAAAGCAGCATAAGTGATATTTAAAATTTTGAAAAATAACACATTTTGGGAGTAATTTAGTGATAATTTGTGTCCTTGTCTGAATATTTATACTGAAACATTTTTTGATGTACTTGTCTGTTTTAGAACATTGGAATTAATTATTTTAGGACCAAAAAAAATGATCTAGCCTGGACTTAATTAGCTGGTCCAGGCCCAAACCAATTTTTGTTCTGAAACAAAACCAATGTTCAAAAACAGGCAAATGGTCAAATTTTGGAAATTTCAGCAAAAATATTTCAGCAAGGACATATATTATCACAGATTCCAATACAATGTGTATTTTTCAAAAAATCTAATTTAAAGGTGTGTATTCCGATTACTTTCACTCAAAAAAGAAATCAAAATTGGAGATTTTGATACCGGATGAAAGTGCATATTTCTCTCTTAACCCCTCTAAATTTTCACGATCATATTATATTTCACTGAAGAGATATAGAAAAAATAGTGCTGAATTACTCAAATATCTCAAATATTTTGTTAACAAGAATAAATTTCCTAAAGGTTTCTACTATTGGACACATCTTTGCCTGTAGCATTAATTTGGGTCAAGGTACGAAAATTATACTTGATACTTGCTTTATGTAGGTGATGAGCCTTTATTCAAATATGGAACAAGTATATGTTAAATTTGTCACCAAATCATAATATCTACCTGTCCTGTTTTGTCCATAAAGACCTATATATCTTGCACAAGGACATAACCCAATAGCCATAGAGGAGTTCAAATTTATGACATGCTGATTCCTACACTATTCACTAGGCCATATAAAGATGAAAATAAGGCTTAATTCTTGTGCATGATGATATAGTGGAGGGGGGTATCCGTGATAAAACTGAAATGAGTGCCATTATCAGGCAGAAAGTTGCCAATTACAGCCATGTGAAGAAAAACCTTTTCATTTTTATGCGTATGGTGCGCAGAGGTCAAAGTTCACACGCAACTGACACGATTCTTGTGAGCTCGCGTTATTTGTCTGTTGTTGTTGGGTGACTTGATGATCGATTTGGTTGGTTTGTTGTTCATGCACGGTGCAATTTTGTCCCGTCCAGAATGTAAAGGTTTTTGTAGATGACTATAATGAAGATAGTCTATCAATAATGAGTGCTCACACTCATACAGCCATTGTAAAATATAATGACTCACAATTTTGGATGAGTTACAGCAAAATAAGCAAACTAACTTTTTTGTTAAAATGCATGAAGTAATGTGTGCAGATATGTCCTGGGGTTTATCCCAAGGCAAAACAAAATGGAAGCTTTCTATTTTCACCCAAGGAAGGAAAAAGATGGAAAAATTGTGAGGCTGCTACCCCATTGTACAGAGTAGATAGGTGAAATAATTGTAACATGCTATTGGTCATTTGATCAACATCTTTTGAATGTCATCATAGTCAAGGGCTTATTTTTTTGCGTTTGATCTATAGACCTTTTCAAAATCTATTTGGAAATCTCTGAACAACTTTTGACATGGCCATTTTTTCAACCAATCACGTACGAGCTCATTAGTATGCACGATTTTGCCAACAAAATTTTCTAGCTTAAGAGTGGAAATTCTCTTGCATTTTCAGTAGAATAAAAATGTAAATAACTATATCCAGACTTATACATGATTAGATGGACTAATTTTGAACAACTTTTGGCTGGTGGTACCATATGTTCAGTGCCAGAAAAGGTAAAATTTGCATTTGAAATCAGCTGATTAAGCTTAAAGTTGCAAGTCATCTCAGGGCGCACAACACTAAAAGTGCCTCTTTAGTGCTAAACCAAATTACAAGTTTGAAATTGTACCCACTCAGTTAACGTAAATGTGAACTTTGTATTCTAGGTATTTGTGTTAATGAGAAACTTTCTCTATCTGCAATTACTGGAAAGTGTAAAATCGGCTTCCGGAATTCTCTAAAACTTGCGCTTTGAAAAGGTCTACAGCATGCAAGTGACTGTCAATTCTGTGCAATATAAACCTGGCAAGGAAAATGTTCAAGCAGCTTGAATAATATCTCATGCACATCAGTAAAAAATCATCTTTTTCCAACCTTGTTCCAAGCAGTGGGTCTTACCTCCCCGGCATGCTTGCAGTAAGAAAAGCTTAGGTTTGCCCGCCATCGTCGGACAATTTTGCCCATCAAAGTACCGGACAATATCCTCCACCTTCACTAAATGCTCGTCGGTGCCATAAATAGCGCCATCGATGCCGTGGCTGAGTATGGCGACTATCATGCAGTCAAAAGTGCTGTGGTTCAGCTTGGATAGCTCACTGAGGTTCTGTTGCATTTGCTACACGAATCAAAAAAGACGAACAAAACGTAAGTGTGTATCACGGAATAGCTTACCTCCTCGGCAGGCTTGAATGAAGAACAATTTGGGCTTGCCTGCCATAGACGGACAGTTCTGACCAGAGAACATGTTCACCATATCGTCAATTTTTAAAAGGCCTTCATCGGTTCCATAAACATGGCCTTCTATACCGTGACTTAGGATAGCAATAATAAGGCAATCAAATGTCGTGTGATTGGAACGAGCAAATTCCTTCAACATTCGTTTCATCTCCTGTGTGAGTAGAAAAAGTGAAAAACAGATACACAAATTACATTTAAAAATTCTCTGCAATACTAAATACTTTAATGAGTGACCCAGAAATGACATCACAAGTACTGTGCTAAATTCATCAGGATTGTTTATGATTTAAAAAAAAATTCAGTTCTGGTATCAGGTCGTTAAAGGAAATATTTCAGCAAGTGCTATTAACTAACCTTTTTTACATTGGATTTGATACCAGAACTGACTTTTATTTTGACATCACAAGTTGTTGAAAACAAGCAGCCATTGATTTTGCAAATCTGTGGATGATCCATCGATAAAGAGGGCAGATCTTTGACTTCATACACTGGAACGTGTAACGGTGCCATTAGCCATGGAACTCAAATTGGGGTTATTCAGGTACACTAGGTCTCCATCAAAATCAAATCTGGGCACCAAGATTCAGTTAAGCATAGAGAAACATGCAAATAATACTTTACGGGAATGATACCCCAACCTGAGCGTAGAAGAAAAAAATGTGCAAATAATACGTAACGGGAATGATACCCAAACCTGCAGTGCACGCAAATCATGCGTATGTTTCCAATATTCGCACATTATGACAAGATGCGATGCATCATCAGCAAAAATATGAAGACAACAAATTTGATCTCCATGCTGCAATATAAATGGCGGAGAGTCTGGAATCCCCTCTCTTAAATCTGTGGGATGATCAAACTTGTAAATCAGCCATGGCAAATGATAAGTGACTGTACACCACATACAAGCAGTATTTAAAAGGGCAAACTTTTCTTGTGCTGCAGGTGAAAATACAAACAAACAAAGGTCATATTTCTTAAATCAATCTGTCGGCTGATTTCATTACTATGACTTTTGCTAATCATGTTTGTGTCAAGACTTAGCAAGCAAATAACAACAACAACAACAACAACAATGGAGGGTATTTATACTGCGCACAAGTAACCGGGAGAACAACATGGAATTAATGGGAAGAAGTCTCAATTTTTAGATACAGGAGGAAACCGGAGACTAGTACCTGGAGGAAACCTACCAAGATGGGTATGGAATTGGTAAACCAAATTCATGTACAGCCACCAGCTAGCTGATTGGTGAAAGAGAAGTATTGGCAGTACTTCACTAACCCCCCTTACCACAATAGCAGTGTGCCATTCTGTTACCAAAAAGAACATATCAAAGAAAAATCCCAATAGTCTTCAAGAGAATTGAACCAGGGACCTAATACTCCCAAAGCAAGAGCTCTACCAGTGTGCCACATGTACACTACTCCATTTAATAGCCACAGATTAATCCTTTCACTATATGTGACCCGTCATATCGAAAGGTACCTTTTGGTCAGCATAGTAAATTACGAGATATAAGCCATTGAAGCTGAGCATGGTCAAAATCACGTCCAAGGTCAAATTCCTAATTTCAACAGAAACTTTACTTTTGAAGTGTATTCTATCATATTAATCAGGTATTAAAATCAAAAACACAAGACAAATGTTTTAAAAACCGACATGAAAATCCTTTCTCCATTCAAGTTTTTTCAGTACAGAAACTTTAAACTTGATTTTCTCAGAACTATAGTTTTCTGAATCAGCCTGATGCCTTTTACCAATTTAGATATACCTCTGCAATAGAACATCCAATAACCAAAAGCAAGGTGTCATTTTAAAGCTTAAAATATAATCTTTCAGAAGAGACCAAAAAAAAAAATCAATTTTCATTTTGGGGCCCTTAAGGTACCTTTCGATATGACAGGTCACATATATTTGTTTTGATAATCCTAATCAGATAATGTGTCCTGACAGCACCCACTCAAATAACAACATTTTTAACGAATCATAACAAATCACTTACCCCTGCACGTAAATTTTCATGGGTATCTACATTGAAGCCTAACTGTTCAAACACATGCTCAAGGTTTCGCTTGTCAACATCCGTTCCTTGTCTCGTCTTCATAGAACGGAAATGCTTATTATTTATGATATATGCTAGGCCACGTGGTCGTGAGTCCATTTTATATACCTGTAAAAAAAGAGAATAACTTGGTTAAGATTTGAGGAAAGTTGCCTCTTGGCTTGTGCAGGCTTGGAAATTATGAGTTAAGAACCAGGAGCTATTTTTATATGTACTGCATTAATAAATTTGACAAGAGTTGATTGCGTAAGAACCGATCACATGATTTCAAATAGCTGAGGAAAGCCTAAATGTGACCGTCCATCCCAAACCAGCCGTAAATGCCACCTCTTGTCATTTTCACTTTTTTAATTATTTGCAAAGACCATACTTTAAGGATTAAAATGGCACCTTAATAAACTTCATATAATTTTCAGAAGTCAAGTTATGGTCCGTCAAAGGTTGTCGGGGAGTACAACGTATTTAGAGATAAACAGGTTCAGTAAGTCCTATATTTTCTGTTGATTGTCTTAAAAATATGCAGATTTATTTCACATTTCCTATCATTTTCTTGAAATAAAACTTTGCTGGTATTTTGCAGTAAACATAAGGATTGTGAATCTGTAAAAAATTCAATTTCGGCAAATTGACATGCATTTTCACCTGTAGCGCAAAATGAAGTTTCTGGCATTTACGGCTCATATGGGCAGGATAGCCTAAATAGTACTTTCAAAAATACTATTGGTACTTACGTTATCTACATCTACATCTGTAATCATAGATGTTGGTTCTATTTTAACGTTGGTAAAATTGGTCGGCGTTTCTGGATTCGGCCATACAGCTCCTGAGGTGGATTCTGTAAGAGAGAAATTAAAATCAATTCTTAATCATTGAGTGTAATTTTACTTCCTAATATATACTGGCTATATATAGACCTTTTCAAAACACGATTTTCCGATAATTACATACTTGCCAACATTTGAAAACTGGAAGGAGGGACAAATGGGCACATTTTTGTCCAAAAAGAGGAACATTTCCCATTTTCCTATACTTAACTATATGGTGAGTTTTACAAAAAGAGGAACGGATTGGTAAAAATTACCTTTTTCTTTTGCCAAAAACAGAACCGTTCCTCTTAAATAGGAACAGTTGGCATGTATGGAATTTCCGAAGCTGATTTTACACTTTCCGGCAATTGCCGACAGAAAAAGTGACTCTTCAACACAATAACCAGAATGTTAAGTTAGCTTTTTCGTTGCCTGGTTACATACAAATTCGAACTGGTAATTAATGTTAGTACCGTACTAACGAGTCACTTTCAGTGTGACCGCCCTGATGTGACTTGAAATCTTAAGCTTAATCAGCCGATTTCAAATGGAAATTTCACTCTTTGTGTCGGTGAGCTTATGTACCATCAGCCAAAAGTTGTTCAGAATTAGTGTATCTAATTATGTATGGGTCTGGTTCTATTTATTTTTCACTTTTACTGCACTGAAATGCAAGAGAATTTTCGGAAAATTTTGATTACAAAATCGTGCATACTGATGAGCTTGTACGTGATTGGTTGAAAAAATGGCCATGTGATCAATGTTCCAGAGATTTCCGAATGGCTTTTGAAAAGGTCTATTATGAGACAATATCAGCAGTGGAGCTGTGCATTGAAAATCACAGTGGAATGTAGATACATGCACACATCCAATCCAAACTACATTTCAATATCTCATGTTTAAATAGAGGTTTAGTAACGTTATCCAAAAATGATTTATCGTTTTTGGCAAACAACTGACATCATTTTTGGTTTGAAAATTTGTGAAAAAGAATGAGAATAAAAGATACAATTTATTGCTTTGCCTGTCATATATCGTCTCAGAATGGTTGGTCGCACATTTTTTTGAAATGGACATTAGCTTCACTGGCATATATTACTCTTGGAAATTCATGAAAAACAACGAGTAGGTTTATTACTATTCTATCGCTAGTTGCAAAAAATATAGACTACCTGTAGTGGAAAGGATCTCGACCAGTCTCTTCAAAAGGCCCCAAAACAAGTAAAATGGATATAAAATTCTTGTAGATGTTTATTTCAATGAAGCCAATTATGACAAAAATGATGAAGACTAAGGATGCAGATTAAGAGTATTAACTCGGATGACGACATTATGAACTTACTAGGTACTGGAACACCTTCTGTCTCCATAGGTACTACCACTGTCTCCGACGGGCTTGAAATCATTCCCTGATTCTCACTGACCTGACCTCCAGTAAATGGAGGGGCCTGGTAACTGCCACTTGTATCCAACATTTCTGCCAAGGCACCTTGGTTTGAGGCTCGTAGAGCATTGATGAATTTACCAAATGCTGTAGGTCCACGTGTCTCTATGCTGGTCAATAATGCAGCATTTCGTTCACGTTTTGTCTTTTTGGCCTAAAAAAATTCAAAATGGAAAAAAAAATATTTGTTACAAAATCATTACAAAAAATATCTTGAGGATTGATGAGTTGCAGTTCTGAACTTTTCATTTTCATCAGATATTGCCCTTGTTCAAGTTACGCTGTCATTCTCGAAGATTATCAAATGATATGCATACTTTGGAACCGGGAGCTTTCATGTACAGATTCGGTATGAACAACTTGCCAGTATCCTCCAAAGATTATTTAAACAAGATGGTTCGCGAACCAGTAGTCTCGCCTGCGTATCGACCGCCTACTTAATCATTCAGTTGTGGGGTGGATCCCAAGGGAAAGGTCATACAACTGGGTCACCATTGGCACTTTTGATCGCTGGTCCAAGGCACACAATTTGACACCTTAATCTTTGAAATAG
>JXSR01S047796.1:3368-23637 GCA_000969725.1 Ophiothrix spiculata
TTGAGCGCAAAATATGCTAATTAAGTACCTAATTTGCATAATTTATGCATAAAATGTTGCTTATTTTTCAACTTTGTCCGACTTCAAAGGTTAAGGTGTCAAAATGTTCGTCTTGTGCTAGTTATCAAAAGTGTCAATGGTGACCCCGTCGTCCGACCTTTCCCTGGGGGTCAAAGGTCAAAAGAAAGGTCAAATTATCAACTTTGTCCGATTTCAAAAGTTAAGGTCTCAAATTGTTCGTCTTGGACCAGCCATCAAAAGTGTCAATGGTGACCCCATTGTCCGACATTTCTGTTGGGGTCAAATTTCAACTTTGTCCGATTTCAACGATTATGGTGTCAAATTATGTGTCTTGGACCAGAGCTCAAAAGTGTCAATGGTGACCTTGTTGTCCGACCTTTCCCTTGGGGTCAAATTTTTAACTTTGTCCTATTTCAAAGATTAAGGTGTCAAATTGTGTGTCTTGGACCAGCGATAAAAAATTGCCATTGGTGACCCCGTTGTATGACATTTCCCTCGGGATCCACCCCACAACTGAATGATTAAGTAGGCGGTCGATACGCAGCAGGCGAGACTACTGGTTCGCGAACCATCTTGTTAAACTATAGAGATTTTGGTACAAAAATGTTTCTGATGTGAGATTATTTTTGTTAGGAACTACCGTATACGTGGCTTGAGAAATGGCTCTATTCATAGCATGTTATTTTTAAGAGAATTAGGACATTTTGAATAGAAAGAGAAGTTGATTTTTCAACATTTTGTATTGTTAAACTTACACCAAGTTGCTGTTTTTAATTTCAGAATGGTACTTAATAGTTGGATGGCCAACTGAAGGGCAGCACTCGGAGGTACGAGGATACCAGGTTGAGTGGGTAGAAGGGACGTGCCCAGAAGTAAATAAAAAAGTACGGATCAAGAAACAAGCCGAGGATGCAGTGGTACTGCTAGTTGCAGGTGAGTAGCTTTTGTGTATTACACTGATCTGATGTTGATGATGCGACAAATGTAATAGACACAAAGTTGTACACCCATTTTTTTAAATTATTACCTATACTGGCAGAAAGGGGGGGGGGAAGTTTTCACCTTGACCTTGAATCACAATAATGTGACCCATCATATCAAAAGGTACCCCAAGAGTCCTAAAATGAAAATTGATTTTTTTTTTGGTCTCATCTGAAAGATTATATTTTGGGCTTTAAAATAATACCTTGCTTTTGGTTATTCGATTGCAAAGTTACATCCAAATTGATAAAAACTATCAAGTTCTGAGAATATCAAGTTCAAAGTTTCTGTGCTGGTAAAACTTACGTGGATAAAAGATTTTTATCTTGTTTTTTTAAAGGTGCAATTCATGATTCTGATGTGACACTGACCTCACCTCTTTTCTAGCTAAATAATATATTCTGAAAATGTCACTTAATTGATTCCGACCTTTCATTTTCAAGTTACAAGATCATTCAGCATTCTAAATATCCCCATAGGCTACTGTGTTGTTATTACTGTCCCCCCCACACCCCCGACACATTTTCTCACTTTTCTCAAAAATGCAAGCTCATATGAAAGAATGGCTTTGGGGTTGTAACATAAACAAGTCAAGGATCTCTTTAAACTAAAAAACTCAATTTTGATAGAGGTGACCTCGAGGATGAAAAGTGCATATTATGGAAAAATTTCTCGGATTTTGTCCCACTATTTAATCGCTGAATAATTTTACGGCATCACTGCACACAGCGTTTCATGTAAAAACATTCAACGAATAGGAAGACTGGACTTTGAACATTACTGCTTTAACTTTTAACTGTAGGGTTTTACGACACATCAACACTTTATGTGTTAGTGTCAAACTAGGTTTTTTTTCATAAAATTTCAATAACACAAAAATTATTATTAACATCTTCACCTTCCGATGTCTGTTCCTTTATCGTGAGTTCTTTGAACAGTGGAATTTTTAATAATTGTTATTTCAATAACAGTCACTACAGATATGTACAAAGTCGATAAGATTGTTTCAAACATCTTCATCAATATGAATCAATTAGTCTCTACAGATACAGTCGATACGAATACTTCAAACATTAATCAGTATCAGTCGATCCAACAATGATGCCATCAACAACTGTACATTCAATATTAGCTTCGACACTCTTAACGTCTGTTCCTTTATCTCGAGTTCTTTCAACAATAGATACAACAATATTCCTTCCCTCAACAAATGTCTCTACAGATATGTGCACAGTCCAAACAGTCGACAAGAATGTTTCATCAGCATTAGTTTTTTCCAACAACAATGATACCCATATCAGAACTTCCGATATTATCTTCAGCCACTTCGTTTCACAGTAGAAATTGATCTATGCATTAAAAGTCACTTTAAAACTATATACAACCAACTTACAACCAACATTGTTTTCAACAACATTGGTCCCCATTTAGTCGCCTCTTACGACATGCAGGGGATACATCGGGCCTATTCTACAACCCCGAACCCGCAGGGGGATGCTACTGCTTTAACATATCCATATGTGAGTTGAAACTATAGTGTAAGTAAAATGAGCCGTTGTTTGATCAAATTGAGTCAAAATTGCCGATTTGATTTAATTCTTGTGTACGGACAACAGTTCAGTTGATTTGATTTGATTTGTTCTAGTTGTTGTATTCCCGGGTTGTATTTCACCAATTCGCGGAAAAATATTCAGACATACTCATAAAATCTGTTATGGTATGTATCTACACTAAAAATATAATTTATATATAACTATAATTAAATTAAAATTCTGTGGTGTTTTTAAGTACTTTTTCAATCTGTCATCAAATTTTGACCTGAAGTTAAAAATGATTGCTTAAAGTTAAAGATTCAATTCATGATACTGATGACACAACCACCTTGTCTCTTTTCTTGTTAAATAAAGTACAACGAAAATGTACACTGAAAATACAACCTTGATTCCGACAATTCGTTTTCAAGTTAAAAGCTTTTCAGTGTGCTAGTCCTGGGTGCTAGTATTTTGGAATCTCCATAGGCCACTTTTTTGCAAGTGTTTTGGGAAATCTCCATTGGCTACTCTTTTGTAATTACTATTGGGGTCCAACAATAAATAGAAAATGAAGCATTTTCAGACTTTTCTAACAACTTCAAGCACCGTGATTTGAAAGAATTGTTTGGCGATTGTTACATATATACCATGCACTGCATGCAGTCAATGGTTCTTTCTAGCTACCCCCCACCCACCTGTGGCGTAGCCAGGGGTGGGCAAATTGGAGAAATTTTGAAGACCTGGGAGAAAAATAAAGGGGGCAGGAGCTGCCTTTTTCCCATTAAATTACGACAATTAGAACTGAAAATCGCTAAACATTAGATTGAAAACTTCATAAAGCACAATATTTAGCGGTTTTTCTTTAAAAAAAATTGGCCGAGTCGGCCCCTTGGAACCCCTGTAAAGTCGCTCGATAAAATTCATTGGAGAAATCTTGGGTGGTTTGCCCACCCTTGGAGAAAGGCCTGGCTACGCCATTGAACCCCCCCCCCCTCAATTTTGATAGATGTCACCCGGAGGATGAAAAGTGGATCATGAAGTCCCCCTAATTGTTAAGGGGTGTAAGCACCTCACTCAATGTTGCGTTTTTGCAAATTTATTTTGTACCATAACTTTTGAACAAAGTGCTTAAAGTTAATGAAAGTATACATTTCCAGAAAGGAATTTTCACAAGGAACATGATGGTGATGTTGATTTTTGACCAAAAATCACATTTTTTGAGAAAATCACAAAAAAAACATTTTTTGGCCATTTGGGTTTCCAACCAAGCTAAAAATAACATTTTTTTTTGAAAAAATGACCTAGGAATGGGAATTTTAATTTGAAACACCCACTCGCATGTTGCGTCTTTTTCACTTTTTGGGATTTGGGCCAATTTTTTGATTTTCATGCCAAATAAGGTCAAAAGATGACCAAAAATGGAAAAAAAGTGAATGGAAAAAATATTTGGCAATATCAAACAAAATGCACACTATATAACAGCCCGTAATAGGTATTGATAATGACATATAAAGTTTATTTATATTTAGTATTTGATATGGCATAAGAGCTTTTTGAAATATGTCACCAATATTGCAAACAGATACATAATCATTTCTCATGCACTTTTTCTTCTTCAGAAACCATAAAGAGTTTATGATTTTATATGTTTTTCATGAGTTATTAGTAGTCAAAATTTCAACATTTCTGTAACCAAAGTTGCACGCTTTATCGGAAAATGGGCAAATGCTGCAGTGAAAATTTGGTGAGTCTGTTGCGTTACTAAATACCATTTTCATACATATTAGATTGCCACTTTTTTCGTTTTCTTTTTACAGAAAATGCAGCGGAGTGGAAGAGGCAAAGACTAAACTGGGCAGGTATGTTCAAAGCAATTAATTCTATAAGCATGACTGTTGATTTTTTTTTTTTTTTTTTTTTTTTTTTGACTGACCATGTTTGTTTTTGATCTATAATAAGTTTCTGGGTTAGGATGGATATCACCCCACAGAAACAAAAGCATGAGCAGGGACATCAGAAATAAGTATATATAGCAATTTGTTTAATTCAAAATTACATTCCCCATGTATTCTCATGTTGATTTGGTTAATGGGGAAAGAAATTTAGAGAAAGTGTGTATACCACATGAATCAAAAAATAAAAATGTGCACAGATTAAAACTGATTTTCATGTTATTGTAGTAAAGCAAATTTAATAAGCTTTCATATGCAGAAAAAATTATAGAAATCGGATGAAAAATAAAAAAGATATGACCAAATTTGTAAGTACATCTTAGCTTTTATCATAATGCAATTACCCGTAATTGTGATATTTATATCTTGCTTAACTGTGTAAATCCCATTGGAATGGAAGAAAAAGAGACGTACTTACAAAATTGGTCATATCTTTTTTATTTTTTATCCGATTTCCATCATTTGTTTTTCTTTATATTACTACCATAATAAGAAATTTATGATTTGGTGCTTTTATCAAGGTCAAAATCAGTTTTAATTCATGCACAATTTTGTTGTTGATTCACGTGGTATTGATACCTTTAATCATATCCTAGTCTAGCAACAGAAGTGCTTCATAGGATCATCACATCAAGCATCATAATTACACTACCGTTGGAAGATATTATTACAAAACCTTTAGGCCTATTTAGCCATATCGCAAGAGGCATGTAACTGACTTTAATAATTTTGGGACAGAATCTCAATTTGTATATAGAATAAGTAGAATTACACTCAATGCATTTGAAATGCATATTTACCACTTTAGCCTGCGCATAAAAAATAGAGTTCAAGTACATTTTTGTGCATTGCTTGAAAACTTATCAAGCATGAATCTTTGGTGACTATAATATAGGTCATTTTAATACTTTCTGGTGGCAGTGTATTTGTTTTTACTCAAATCTTTTTTTTTTTGAGCCAAATCTTATGATACCGCTTTAATTATATGAACAGTTTTGCTCTTATTTATCAATGCTCTATTAAAATCTGCCCAAACTACAGGTTGTAACAGAAAAAATTATGCATTCTTGTTAGTAATATCATGAGGAAATTAAAAATGTTGAATTCACAAACTTTCCTTTATCTGAAAGGTTATTTAATCGGCTACCAGAAGCAGGTTAAGTGATCTCATTTGATGGACAGGTTCAAAAGTTACGATCATCTAAGTAAAGACCGGTAAAAACTACTTCTGCCGATTTCACCATTTTCCAGCGCAAATAGTTTTTCATGATTCGATGAAGATTATCAATGTAGTGAGATAAAATTAACAAAAGACTTCAAGCACATTTAATATTTTATTTTTTTCATATGATAAGAATAATTTTTTAATGATATTTTAGATCAAAGTTATGCTTTAATAGGTTAAAATATTGCTCATGTTTCAGAGTAGCATAAACAGATAAATCAAAGATTAGCAATGATTTGCAATCTTCTTACACAGTGTCATATTCAAAGGAAAATATGGAAATTAAAATTAACTTATTAGCTTAATTGATAAAATTTGATTTTTAAAGACGTTTAGTTACGAAGAAATTGTGTTTTTTTTACCTGGGTAGTCTTTAAGTGCTTGTGTACTGATTCTGCCATTTAAATGATAAAGGATACCTTCTAAAATGTGTTTTAGCGTCCCGTCAAACATTAAGAATACAATAGTCTACGGGCAAGGTCATCATTAAGAGCTCCCTACATTGCCTTTGTTAGATGGAACACTATAATTAGCCTCGTAATCCTGTTGAACATCATTTGGCTGATTTTGGGCATTATGTGCTGTTATTTTGCTATCGGTAAATAAATCGGATGAACTGGCCCAGGTGGTTTGAAGGTAGGGTCAGTATATTTGCCATAACTCTGCTTGTAGACCGTCAATTTGGATGAAACAAAGTGCATTTTGTAGCTAAAGAGATTGGCTTTTGATATAAATAAATACCAATGTGATACAAAGTGTAACTTTATTATTTAAGCGTATATAGCAATGTATGATTTTTTCTGTTACAACCTGTAGTTTCACATTTCTCAAATGTTTTCTACAGTATGGGTAGAGATCGTCATATGGCTTTGAACAAAAATGTCATGGTCAGTCGGTCTGATCTTTGTCTTTAATTTTCTTTTCTTAAAAATTGACCCCCCCCCAAAAAGGAAGAAAATAGATCATATAAATGTTTTCATTATTTTGTGCCTTATTTATTCAAGATATATGTTGTTTCAGGCAAATATTTAATATTCTGTGAATATTGTTATAAATTCATCCCAATTGTCAATTACAAAGTAGACAGATTTGGCTACAGATTTTTCTAGATCACTCAAGCAACTTTTTAAAGAGCTTAGAGATTGTTGGCAAATATGAACAAAAAATAAATCAAGTAACATCAACACTGATCAAAATATGAACTTTCAATGAGGAGAATGTAATTTTATTTCTTTGCTTCTATTTCAGCATCACATGCCAGTCCCGTTGCCAGTACCCCAACAGACCCAGGTGAGTGTTATGTGATTCTTTATAAGCAAAATTTTAAAAAGGGAATGTGATCACCCACTTATATTCAAAGTTATTCAAATGTGGATATAATGCTCAAATATAGTACAATGGAGCCAATACAGATGGTTGTATAACAGCTTCTAATCTACTGCTATTCTACAAGTATTTTCAACATTAATGTAATCTTCAGGTTTACATATGAAACAAAGCAAAACCTTTTGAACTTCAAACTGATAGACTTTACAAAAAAATTAGGAAAAATGATAAAGAGATCAGATGAACACTGACAACATCTTAATTGTAAGTTCAAATAAACATTCTTTTCTTCTCATGATTTTAGGGGATAATGAAAATGGAAGGATAGACCCTGATTGTCCTGTTTCCATGAGTAGGGAATCCATTTGAGATTCTTGGAGTATCGTGAGACCTTTGATTAGCTCAACATCTTTGAACATTTTGGAATAACTGCTTATCTCAAGATCTTTGAACATCTTGTGATGATTATTTATCTTTACATTCTTTATTTTCTGCAGGTGTTAATCCTAACCTCCTACCCCTTTTCTTTCTCAGCCTCAAAAATAAGGGTGACATAAATTGGTGGTTTCTACCAGTGCTCAAACCAGAGACCTCTCGCATCCCAATCCCATGCCCACCAATACCAAGCCACCCAGGGGCATTTCCTAGGTACCAATCTCCTTCTCCTATGTGCCCATGAGAAGGAGTATAAAGTGCATACAGTCTGCCAAGTTCCTCCTCAGGCATCCTCCATATATGGCCAAGAAATTTGAGCTGTCACAGCCTACCACAATTTTTTCAAAGGCTCAGTATTTGTATCTTTGTAAATTCTGACTGTTTGGGGCATGTTCAATACGCTTGATGTTTTAATCATGATTCTGTAGTCTGATGTTGCAAAGGTGTTTATTTTACTCTCCATGTCACTTGTTAGCACTCACGATTCATGATACATAACCCCATTTTTATCATGCAGATCATGACCATTTGAGAATGGAAGAAGAAATTGCAAATGAAGGAGAAAATGATGGTAAGCATGTTCTTTATCATCAAAGTAGTCAAATAAGTGGACACATAGTAAAGCTCACTCTACTGGACTATTCTCGTTTTTCTTTTAACTGCTTTTCAATTAGTTTGGATTGCAGTAATAAATAAAAGAAGAACTCAAGGATTTCTTCCTTGCTACATTCATATTGCAGTTTTTCTTGTTCAAACCAACCAAGTGTCTTTTTTGTAACTATTTTTCAAAAGCACAGCATATCCAATTTAAATTCTCTGCAACCAGTCACCTCATGCCACACCCAAATGTTTTAGACCATGTAAATCTGATCCCTCTTATTTTACCAAACTTTTAAATGTTATTTAAACTTTTTATAAAATACAGGTTTATGGTTAAGTATGTTTTCCATACTAATTAATTTCTCCTTGATTATTTTGAGGCACCAGTAAAATAATGTAAAATCTAAACTTAAGGCTCTTGAAAAAAGTGGTGTGGCCTTTGGCTCATTAGTGTATCAAAAATAAGGAAACAACTAACCCTTATATAAGACAATAGTTACTAAAAACCAATTTGTACAGTATAATGTTGTGGCAATATATGATAGGACTTATAAAAACACATTAAATTACGAGGGTCATTCAAAAATTTCTACCTGTTGTATCATAAATTTTGTTCTAATAAAGGTAGGTACTATAAAATTGGCAAAAATATAGTTAAGAATGTCACCTACACATGTTGCAACAATCATATCAATATCTTATCTAGATTTCTGTAGGTGTTTTGAAAACCACAGAGGGTTTTGGTACACCAGAAACGGTCAAAATATGTGTAACATTTTTAAAAGTGTCTCAATTATATTGAATTGAAAAAGGCCATAATATAGCCATGTAGTGTTGCTATACAGTAAAATTTTTATATAAAACATAAGAATGAACATGTAGTTATGCGATATGATTAAAAAACTGACCCAAAGTACAAATAAAGGTCATTCACAAGCATAACAATAATAGGAACAAATAGCCCCTCCAGCAATAATATCAAAACCACCAAAGACACAGTTTAGAAGAAATTAACCTTAATAAAAAGAGATACAGAATGGTGTCGTTATATGTGGCTTTATTTTCAAATGTTTTCATGGTAAATACCAAGGGGAACAAAATTAATTTTTTGGAATGAAATTTAGAGAAGTAACCTTTTAATCTTTAATTTTTACATAAAAACGCACATAGAAAAGTCACACTACAGAGAAACTCATTATGCCAATATTCGTAACCAAAGAGGGCACAAGACATCCTTTCAAATATGGGGATTCTGGGTAATTTATATCTGTAAATCGTTTAATTTATCAGTGACAAATGACCTGTTAGGTACACTTTAATATCAAATTTATTCTGTAACTTACATAAATTTGTGTATACAGATGGTTGTTCATACATAAGCTGCACATTTAATTTCAGGTGTAATGTCATTAGATATTTTGCCGTTTCCGGTGTACCGAAACTTACTGTGGTTTTCATATAACCAACAGAAATCTAGATAAAATATTGGTATGATTGTTAAACCATGTGTAGGTGACATAATTTCTTAGCTATATTTGTGTCAATTTTCAAGTAGCTACCTTATATAGAACTTAATTTATGATACAACAAGTAGAACTTTTTGAATGACCCTTGTAAATTAAACTTATTCATTATTTATTTTTTCCGCCTGAAAAGTGGTGCGGCCAAAGCCCACATGGCCTACACGGATCCTATGCCCCTGACATTCAGAGCACTTGTTCTGTAATTGTGATATGTAATAACCGTAAATGTATAAAAAGGCCATAGAATTACATGTTTTGCTGAATTTGCTTACATTTTAGTGACAACAAAAGAGAACAGTTCTAAAGGAAAGAAATCTGGAGAAAAAACGAAGAAAACAAAGACTACAAAGTCTGCCAGTAAAGATAAAGAAAATTCAAAGAAGAAGAAGAAAGAAAAGAAAAGTAAGTTTGCTCTTGTTTGTGACACATGAGAACTCTCTTCAATTATCTGTGTGACTTGTTGGCAAAGTATTGTATATGAAAAAGTAATTGCATGAGCATTAAGAATGTTGTTATCAATAACAATATATGAACATAAAAATATTGACCTGAAAATATATCTTAAGAGGTTGGTCACAATAACTCGTACGAACAGTAACGAGCAGTGTTTAGTCCAGTTAAAAGGACCACAAGCAGGGAGCAATGCGAGCAGCGAGGGTGTCGTGTGGTCCTATTAGATGGACTAAACACTGCTCGTAACTGTTTGTACGAGTTATTGGTGTCCAAGCTCTTAGAAAACATGGACGTGATCTTTGACTCGCATTTATGTTTTTCTGTCTTGATTGGGACTGCTCCATTGGTTACAACACTGTTTGTCACGGTGGCACTCATTTAAAGCAATACTATATAGTTTTAAAAATTAAGCGCCCCTGTCACCAATGACTTTTGATTTTTTTTAAGCTTATTCTATTTGTTTTGGTTAGATATTAATACCCTCCAAGTGATTTGGATTGAAGATGCTTACTTTTTCGGTTATGGCCATTATTTGTTGAATTAAATTCAGGATCCAGAATTTAATTCCACATATAGGCCTATTAATATAGGATGATATATGCTTTTTATCCAAGTATTGGTGGCAAAACATTTTTTTTTTGATAAATACACTTGCAAATGCTTTTAGATTGTCACATTTCTTCATTTATGCTGTATTTTACTATAAAACATTTTTGACCAAAATCTTATAGTATTGCTTTAACCCTCAAAATGAACAACATATTTCCACAAAATCCCAACTCGATCAATCCATGTACAAGTTGCTTAGTCAATCCATTGCCCATGCATGTGAACATTAATAACTAAAACTATTTGTGCTTGTTTTAAATGTCACACTATGAGTCGCTTAAATAGCTGGAGTTGATGCTTTCTTAAAATAGGATAAATGCAACATGAAAGTTTCATTGCTTTAATTTGTGTGATCTGATTTGATACCATAATATTGCTCATTTTCTCCTAGTCCATGTGAAATTTCACAGCTGAGTTATTATTCCCTTTACACGACATGTCGAAATGTGTCTTATCATGGTAACCTTAAATGTGAAGGTGCCTTTGAGATTCAGGTTTAAACTTAAACCTCATTAGTATTAAGTGGATCTTTCATAAGACACTGAGAACATTATTTTGAAAATTTGGACCATGTTCCTTTTTAACACTTTAGTGCAGAAGACAAGGTTCGAGATTTGAGCCCGATTTGACTGCCAAAAATGGTGAAACATAAAATTCTTTAAATAGAGGAAGACACATATTTCAAGGCTACAACTTTATGTAGAATTCAAATATGAAGTCAAAAATGCTTAATCTTGAACTTGAAATTTCCTCCATTGACTAATACAGGGGCGAGATGTTCGAAATTGTGGTAAAAACAGACAGTACTGAAAACAGACAAATCCAATTAATCAAGTTGAGCAAAAATAAATATAACAGCCTCATGTACAATAGTCTCCAGCATATTCCATTTGATTTCTATGTCCTTGAGACTTGAAATAACAAAATGCAAATTTTTTTGTACTTTGAAAAGTCAATGGATAGGGGGAGCATATTAGTTTGATGCAGTTTAATGGTATTGGAAGTGGCACATCACTGGATAACTTGGACATTCAGCTTTGAATTATGCAAATCATATGCAAATTAGCTCATGAATAATTAATGAGCTTCTTGTTTAAAACTAATTTTTCATAAATCTAAGTCAGTATTTTGGCTACTTATGTTCGAAAAGTACATATTTTTAGGTTCTATTGAGGAAGCCAGTATAATTATCTCTTCAAATCAAAAGAAATTACTTTACTTGATAAACATTTCATAATTTTATGACAGTTTTTGTCCCGATTTTTGAGCTAAATTTTAGCCTAAAATTTGACAAAATCTTATGTTTTCAGGTCATTTTAGCCATTAAATCATGCTTTAAAAATGGGTAAAAAGAATGTATTTCTATTTGGGGTCATAAATCAACCATTCTGAGCACTATTTGATTTCACATGTCTAGATATTGTTGCTACAGTCTGAAAAAGCATATAATTCGGGGGATCGCGTTAAATAGGGTTAAAGGATGCATATGTACCCATGAAATGAGGGGAAAATAAAGTCTGTAGAATATTCCTATTATTTTTTTCTTGTCATTTTAATGATAACATATTTATAAGAAACTTGCTGGAAATACAGGATCTTATATGGAATGACTTTGAAAAGAGCATCTTATAAGGGCCGCACATCCTGTTACTTATACCCCTTTCAAGGCAATTGAGAAAGATTAAACCTTATAATGTTTCTTAACTTTTTATATGAACATTTGGTACAAAGATCATCATTCAAAATTAGCTACTATTGTTTTGTTTTTGTTTTTTAGCTTCAGATCTGGTCAGAGAACAGGCCAGGCAGGATATGAGGAAACGTTTTGAAAATGTCCAGTATCCGCCTAGCATAGTGATAGGTGATGCCCAGTATCCGCCTAACATGGTGATAGGTGGATTAAGTAGCTTTGAGGTATGTACTGAGTTTCCCATATGGCTCATTTACATGAGTCTTATTTTTTTCTTGTCCTATTTTTATTTTATCATTTTCTCTGTTACAGCACTTTCAAAGCTTTAATGTGACACCTTACTTGTTGAAATTGATCAAGGCAATCAAATTTTGCATCAGAAAATCTGCTGTAATTTCTTATTATTTTCATTATTTTTTGCTGCCTATTTTCACCATACAGCGTCTTTCATCAAGTCCCCCTTTTCGGAATAAGCCATTACATTATATAAGCCTACAGCTTTATTGTAAGAAATGAGTTTCATTTACGTTTTAAAATACAGTATATTTAGTTATTGTAGACTTATACATGTATTTGTAATATTTTCTCCACATAAGTTGGCTTTATTTTGTTATACCCTATAATTACATTTGGTGTACTTTTTAATTGAGATTTAAGTGAATCTCAGTGTTTTTAAAAGTTTCAATAAGGTGTTAAATTGTTTGTCTTTGTCCAGTGATCAAAAGTGTCAATGGTGACCCTGTCGTCTGACCTTTCCCTTGGGGTCAAATTTTCAACCTTATCTGATTTCAAAGATTAAAGCAATACTATAAAGTGTTAAAAATGAAATGCCCCCTGTCACCCATGACTTTTGATTTTTTGGACTTACTGGGTTTGCTTTTGGTAGATTTGAATAGCCTACGAACGATTTGGCTCAAAGATGCTTACTTTTTCTGTTTCATGCATGTGCTTTTTATCAAATTTTTGGTGGCAACACAACTTTTTTACAAAGTACACTTGAAAATGCTTTTAGATACTCACATTCCTCCATTTAACGCTGTTTTAATTTAACTATAAACCATTTTTAATCAAAATCTTATAGTGTTGCTTTAAGGTGTCAAATTATTCGTCTTGGACCAGTGATCAAGTGTCAATGGTGGCCCCTTTGTCCGATCTTTCCCTTGGGTCAAATTTTCAACTTTTCCGATTTCAAAGGTTAAGGTGTCAATTTTGTTTTCTTGGACCAGCGATTAAAAGTGTCAATGGTGACCCCGTTGTCCGACCTTTCCGTTGGGTCAAATTGTCAAGTTTGTCCGATTTCAAAGATTAAGGTGTCAAATTGTTTGTCTTTGACCAGCGATCAAAAGTGTCAATATGTGCCCCCGTCGTCCTACCTTCCCCGTCGGGTCAAATTTTCAACTTGCATATGTATATACTGAAAACGGGGTTATTTTTGCGAGGGTTTAATTTTCGTGAATTTCGCAAATCAACATTTAACCGCGAATATAACACCCCGCGAAAACATTCATTTTATGCGCAGGTCTATGCAATAAAGCTTTAAAACGCTAACTTAACATGCGTGGAAAGGTCGTGATTGACTGGATTCGCGAAAAATTCTGTTCACAAAAAATATCCCCGTTTTCAGTATTCGTTCTATATATACATAAACTCTGTTCTAACTCTCTACATATTTTGTTGATATATAGAAGTTTCAGCAGACAATTAACAAGAGGATACATTCCATTGAGAAACAGGTGACAGAGAACACCAACCAGTTTCAGTGCCTCGAGGATAGGGTATCCAAAGTGGAGGAAACCGTCGTGAAGACGATGACAAGTATCGACCTGAAATTTACAAGTGTCCAAGAAGGTAACTGCCAAGTATAACCTAAGATAAAGCAATATTCACATGCATGTATTGCCTTGCATCACAGGCTAGGAAAAAATTGTATGTAATCTAGAAGTACTTAAAGGAGCTTTTCATGATCCACTTTTCACCCTCAAGGTCACCTCAATCAAATTTGAGTTTTTTAGCTTATAAGAATCCTCAGCTGGTGTATGTTACGATCCCCAAACCATTCATGCATATGTGCTTGCATTTTTGAGAAAAGTGAGAAAATGTGTCATTTTCTAATTATTGTCGGGGCCCCGACAGTAATTACAACACAGTAGCCTATGGGGATTTTCAAAATGCTAAAAAGCTTGTAACTTGGAAACGAACGGTCGGAATCAAGTGAAATTTTCAGTATATATATTTATGTTGTACTCTTCTTTTTATTTAGCTAGAAAAAAGGCCACATCAAAATCATGAATTGCACCTTTAATAGTAATTAATTATTAAATACTGGTAGGCCCTGCTAAAAATTACATATATTTTTTAGACCAGGTTATTGAAATGAAGCATAAACACAGCTCACTGCATAGTATCGATAATGATATGATAAAAGTAACATAATGTGGCCTATAAACTTAAACAGAAAAGGTTATACAATTTCATCAAACATATTGAGCAATAGTTGCATAGATTTTTCCCGTGCATGTTGATATGCATTAAATGACAGTGTTCCCAATAAGTATTTTGACTCCGTGCCAAATTTACAGCAAATATAAAGTAACAGCTCACGATCGCAAGTTTAGGTCAAACCCCCTTATAAGTGAGAAAATTTTTCAATGTAATCTGAATAAAACTGGAACAATTCAGTGAACGTTGTATAACAAACCCCTTTTTTGTCTTTTCCTAAATCCTACAGGTGTTAAGGTTTCTAGTCCACGCATACTTGTATACACTTGTTTTGTGCAGCAACACGCATGTGCAGTTATGTAGTGTAGTTTTGAGGCCAAAAAATGTCACATGTACTCATTTTCATGAAAAATGAATTGGTGACTCCCATTTTTTATTTGGTTAATTGAAAGAACACACTTGTGCGCACATTTTTCCAAAACTTGACACAAAATTTTGGATTGAAATTTTTCAATCAACACTAAATAATGTCACTTTTGTCATATTTACCATAGACACATGTACTCATTTTCCCCAAAAGGTCCAAAAATGATAATTCTAAACTGACTTACATGCAGAAATTTATACCCTAATTTTTGTTTTGAAAACCGGTTTTACATCAATAAAATATTATTCATGCCATTTTTTTCCAGTAAAATTCAGTCAGATCTATCATGTACCAGACACCTTAAAGAAATTTTCATGCCAGAAGGGTAGGGTTCTTGAAATTTTATTGAGGTTTGGAAGGGGTAGAATATTTTTCCAATAAATATTTTATCTTGTAATATCAACCATCATTACATTTTACAAGTGTTTGTGGCATGTCCTTCATATGTGACGCGTTACATCAAAAGGTACAAGTTGTCGGCCAAGCAAGTTTCGAGATACAGGCCAATTAAACTTGTAAATTATAAAGAAAATAATAAGAAAACAACCGTCTTTATTCATCATAACTTCGAAACTAAAACTTCAATTTTCACAAGCAATGTATCATTTTAAAGCTTATTTTGTCCTCTTACAAGAAACACACAAAAATCTCAATTTTGTCCAAGGTAGACAATTTGTACCTTTTGATGTAACGCGTCACATATTACAAAATACCGTCTGACTACTTTAGGCCGAGTAAAAAAATAAATATGTTTCTCGTCCCCTCCCGCATCGTTTTTTAAGGATTTTGAAAAATAATTTTTATTTTTTGTATTTCATGCAAAACTTATTTGTAGAAAGTGTTTGAAAAGTTAAAGTCTGTGCAATAGATTTGCTTCTGTTCAATAAGCATTTTAAACATGTTTTGTTTTAATCAACCATCCAGTATGTCCAAAACTCAAAAATAAAAAGGGCCTCCTCCTCTTCCAATAAAACATCTGGTATCGATAAGTTGGGTGAGAATGTGCCATTAATGGGCGATTTTGCATCGGCATTGAAATAAAAAATAAAAAATAAAAAGTACCTCTTCCTCCTTTTTTCAAAAACCCGGATGAGAAACATGTTTTATTTTTTACTTGGCCTTATTGCTTTATGACAAATTTTAACTCTGTGAATTCTTTTTTTTTTTCTGCTGCAGAGTTCAAACAAATAAATGGATTCATGGAACAATATGTGGCAATAAACCAAATGGAACAACAGCCTCCTGCCGGGCCTCCTGCTACCCTTACACAGACTCGTGTACAGCAAATTGCCGGGGCAAGTGCCAGTGCCATATCGATGAATACCTCCCAACAAAGTTCACCACTTCAGACTGCAACCAACCATTTACAACAAATTGACGGCCAAGCACAAGTGCTATTATGACCATGAATACTTCCCAAGCTGTTCCAAATACAAACCATGTTTTGCCACAGTTACCAGCTCAAAAATATGTAAGTTTGAGGATGGACTTCATAATATTGATGATACTGCAGCACTAATTTTAAAGCTTTAGTCATCAAATTAAGTATCAAGTTCACATAATTTATTCTAAATTCAATGGCATAATTTGCCTTTATCTTCTGAACAGAATCTACTATTGTGACGTTTAGTCTAGTGATGAATGACAAATCCAGTCACACACATTTTCTGCAGATCTTTATGGATATGGTTCAATTTTTCATTATATTCACAAGTTTTTATGGGTATATGAAAAAATGAAACATAATAACTTTTAACTGAATTAGTCAAACCAGTTTATTTTATTCGTACGATGTAATTATGTATTTTAAAGTGACTAATACGTCTTGAATTTATGACCAAATTTGGGAGTTATGGTTCGTTAATATTCATATGACAGGCTGGTATTGCCGGTGTCTCGTAAATATTGGCAGTGGCAATATCTTGTACTCTACCGCCTACTTGACACATGGATATCAGATAAAGTTCATCAAGGTGTCCTTTTATACCTTGTGACATGGACTATATAGATAATAAAACACTGTAAAAAAGTGTGAAATGTCAGATGGGTTATGAAAAATATGAGCAGTAGTTTGGTACCAAAATCTCAAAAGTTGAAAAATATCAAAGTAGTCTGACACATGCTCCTTTCATTCTAATTGGAATCTGTAGCTCTTGATATGTACTGCCTTAAGTGAGGTTGTGATTCTGTTTAATGTAGTGTTATCTTTATTTTATTTCTAACAGCCACAGATATGTCACAAGCTGCACCTTGTGACATATATAGGGGATTACAAAAAAGTGATACGGACCCTTGTCAAAAATTTATTCAATATAGCTGAGCTTCAGACATGCACAGTGTCTGGGCAGACAACAACCCATAAGAATGTTGGGAAGCTAGACCCAGGAAGGGTAAATGATATTGTTGGTAAGTAGATTGTTCTAAAAATCAATGGTTTAATATAAATAGTGTTTTTTTGGCATTGGACAAGTTCAACATCATCCCCAAATTTTTCCGCAAGCAATTTGAGATTTGTGCATCATTTGAAGTATTAGTGGTAAAAAAGACAGCATGCAAAGTTTCATTGTCAAATTCAAACCCTATATATCAAAATATTTAGATATTCTTTTGTTTTTAATTATCGTTGTCGACAATGATAAATACTGCCCTCTATAGTTGAATTTTTAAAATTGACCCTTTCAGGAGATATAATGCAAACTCCAAATTTCTTTTGATTTGTCTGCAATCTATGTGAAAGGAATGTTTTACAAACAAATCTTTGACTCTTTCTTGATATATAGCATCAATAAATGAGGAGTTTGTTTCCAAAAGGGCCTAAATCCACTTTTCATAGTTCAGAGAAAATGAGCAAAAACGTATTCCTTGTTATGGTAAAATCATTTTCAAGTTTTTACTGCATTTGATGTTAGGCGTTAGCACTCTGACAAAACTGAAACCACTCACGTAAATCAGAGCTTTACAATATATTTTTTATAGACAGTTTTATTTTCACTATGAAGTGGATTTAGGCCCTTTTGGAAATAAACTACTACAATTTGTTTCCAAAAGGGCCTAAATCCATTTTATATGTTTTAGGGTGTAAACAAACCTCTCAACAAAATATAAGCAATAAAGTTTTGATTTACATAAATGATGTCACTGTAGTGAGAGGACCTATCCCTAACTTTTGGAGCAGTAAAAACTCAAAAATAAATTAAACATGACAAGAAATTATCCGTTTGCTGATTTTCAGATGGATTTAGACCCTTTTGGAAATAAACTCTAAATGAAGAAGCATCCCCAAAATGAAAAAAAATCAATGTTGGGTAAACATTTAGTTATTGGTGCCATGATGTAGTACTATAGTAGTAATTTCATGAAACCAAACTATTTTCCCCAGAACTTGCTTTAATTTAGCTTGCCAGTACACAAAAATCTCAGTTTGTTACCATGGATTTAGGCCCTTTTGGAAACAAACACAGATTTGTGTGTACTGATAAACTCTATGAAAGCAACTTTTGGGAAAATGGCTTGCTTCCATTAAACTACTACTTAAGAACTACATTATGGCACCAATAACTCAATTTTGACCAAAAGTGGATTCATGGGCCCTTTTGGAAACAAACTCTTCAAATACGTTTAGAGAATAGCCTCATACCCAAGATCAACAAACAGAATAAAATTAAAATTTTAGACTTTTCTGAAGGTCTTGATCAACATTTTTCAGATATCTGGTAATTGAATTTTATCTTAATTGTTGATTTTGGGTATGAGGCTGTTCTCTAAACATATCTATTGATGCTATACAATGAGAAAGAGCCAAAGATTTGTTTGTAAAACATTCCTTTCACATCATAGATTGCATAAAAATCAAAAGAAATTCTAATTCCATGGTTTATTTCAAATTCAACACATAATAACAAACCAATTTTAACATTATGATAAGAAGATTCCTTGTTCAAAACCAGTAAATTTATAGACTTATGTTTGACAGTTTCATATACTCTGTCCATACCCCAGGCCATATACTTTATCAGACATCCCAACAAAGGCCTGTTGGTGTCGTCCTTCGTCGAAAGTCAAAAGCTGGATCATCCCATTTTTGGTTTTGAAAAAGCCAGGAGAATGACTTACTTAAAAACAATCCAAACATTTGTTTTTCACAATTGCTCATTTGATTAATGCTGTACTCCTGATTAGTATTATATCTACACACAAATTCTTAAAAATGAGTATGGTACTTAATATTTTGATTTCTGTGTGTTCTCCTTTTTCAGATTATTGCATAGACAGATTTCCAACGTGTACAACACGCACACAAATCACAAACGTGATTGGGGCAAAGCTAAGAGAAGTACAAAACCCCAAAAAGGGAAAGCAGCAGCAGCAACAATCACAAAGCCAAATGTAGGTTCATATTCCAGTAGAAACTGTCATATACATAGGGAAAGAGACAACTGAATACCAGAATGTAACAGTTAGCAGAAACTCTACTAGATTCTTCTTCTGAGAAAATGTGAAAAAATAACTTCATTCCCAATGTTAAATCTTCATGATCATCCCCCATTTTTTTGTAAAAAGCACAATTCATGGTCATAACCGGGGTCATGAGCTGCATCATGTACCCATATGAATTGCACGATCATATAAGGAAACAACCCAGACGACCTTTTCGTGAAAATCACATTTGTGACCGGGCCAAAAATGATCAAAAATCCCCAAAATGTGCTGTATATTTTCATGAATATGCCTTCCACTTTATGAATACATGAAAACCATTATCAATGTTCATTTGTTTAAGGCTACAGTCCCTAAAAACGTCTCGCTCGGCTGAATGTCGTGTTTACTGCAAATTTTTACCTATTTACATCTATCAGAATATCACAATTTTTGGCATACATATTGAATAGAGTCTCTTGTTTGTACATTAAACTTTTCTAGTGATTTTACGTCAATTATCACGGTCAAAATGACGCCTAAAGACTACTTCAAAAAAGTTAACCCTTTTTCGCCGAAACCTCATACTTTCATAATGTTCGAACAATTCGACTGGTTTCAAATTTTGACAGATTGTAGG
>JXSR01S047800.1:0-24861 GCA_000969725.1 Ophiothrix spiculata
CTCAAACCCGCCGGCATTAACGTCAAGTTTGACATTCTTAAATGCAACTGGATCATGTAATTGTCACCACAGATTTGCATTTGACTTTTTAACACCACAGAACTTGTATATACTGTTTTGAATATTTGCTGTACATAAGTAGCTAAGATTTCACTTGATAAAGACATTTCGTCGAAACGTCGTATTTACCAACTTCATCACAGCACTACCAATACCCACAAAGGTAACTATTGCCTCTAAGCCAGAAATTGACTTACCACTTTAGCTTTCGACATCTTTAGCTATGTTTTGATCACAATTGGCGATATCCACTGCTTTTCCCACTAGTGTTGTCCTTCCTAGAGGGCGAAAAGCTGCGGGAAAAGCAGTGGATATTGCCACTTGTGATCAAGACGTCGTCAAAGATGTCAAAAGCTAAAGTCGTAAGTCAATTTCTGGCTTTGTCTAACATAATTAATGGGTATATATACATACTTTCATGCTTATTTTGCATCTATTACAGATTACATCAACGTTGTCTAAAGTTGTCGTATGTCACATCCAGGAAGACAGCACCGTAGATGACAATTGCTGGTTCCTGTACGATGTACAGACACAGACAGTTGAACCATGGAGTGTTACCATAGATACAGCATGCAATACTCGGCTGTTGGAGGACTTTGTATCATTGCGCATCCAAGCCAACATTCCACTACAGTTTAGCTATCCAAATGATAATGGTATGTTTTATTTTCATTTAGCTACAATAGTAATTAATGGTTTTCACAACGTGGTACACACCATTATTGGTAGCCTTTTTCCACTGTTCAGTATGAGAGAAAAACAACATAATTACGTCGCAAAAACAACATAATTACAGTCTCTTTAAAGTTCATGAAAGTTTACCTGTGTTGGTATAAATCATAATATAGATTTAAATTCTTGTAGCAAACCCAAGTTAAACTGATTTGGTAATATGCAGATTTAAAACTTTTTGGTAAATAAAACTTAAGGCGCCCATTGCAGATATGACTTTCTTGCACTAACATGAATTAATACTTACCTCGTAATTTTCAGATTGCACTGCATCCTTCACCATCATGCGGTATTGACTGACTGTAGGTGGTGTTTGACTAATACAGTCAGTCACCAGTACTCCCTGATGAAGGATGGAGTGCCATCTGAAAATTGTGAGGTAAACAAGTTCAAGAAAATTTTTCAAATCTAGACGACCAGAAATTTACTTACTCGGAGCAACCGACGTTGCAGACAATACCATTGTCCTTCAGCTGGGTTATGATGTCGACTTCAGGCTAGTTGGAAGTGATGTAATCAAATGTTTAAGATGACGTCATTTTGCAAGGAAGAATTTTATGGTTCTTTCCCAGGCGTGCAATAGGTTCACTCTCACCCTTCCACTACGGTTGAGAGAAGGTTGTTCAGCTCTCACCCAGACGGCTTCCTTTACTCCTGTTCAAACTAACGGCTTTCCCGGGTCCAGAATTTTAATGGTGGGTGGAGCTATTATATTCCTTGAAAATTTGTCGTAAGTATCTCCTATAATTCACTATGGTAAGGTAGAGTCACACTAGTGCCACCCCCTGATTTATCGGAGGGCACATCAGGTTTAACAGATTTATCACCCAATTTCAAAGCTTTGTCAACCGTGGCGTCATTATATCCACATTCATGTAGTGCTTGAGTCAGCTTGACGTAGATGTTGTTCCTCCGAAATTTTGTCAGATGGTTTGATGATAATGGAATCTGCTTGGTGAAACAAAGTCTTCACAATACCAAGTGTTTGGATAAGTGGGGGGTTTGAAGTGAATTGTAAATATTTATCCGTGTGTGTCTGTTTTCTATAAATAAACACGGAAAGTGAGCGATCAAGTTTCACAAACACAAGACAGTCTAGAACCATAAAAACTCTTCCTCACAAAATGACGTTATCTTTAACATCTGATGAAGTTACTTCCAACTAGCCTCAAAGTTGACATCACAACCCAGCTGAAGGAAAATGTTTTTTTCCGCAACATCGGTTTCTCCGTGGAAGTAAATGTCTGTTTGTCTAGATTTGAAATTATTCTTGAACTTATATCAACCCAGATGAATGAGAGTATATACTATCATTCAAGGTAAATATTTACTTATTTTTTGCACAAAAGTTGTAAATCTACATTATTATCCTGTAGGATAAGTTTGCAGAGAATTGCAAAATCCGTAATGCAAAGTAAATCTGCACAAATTATCTATCAGATTTCAGGCATTTAATAATCGTGTTATGTACAAAACCGTGAACTGCAAAAACTAATAGGAGAATCTTTTATTTTCACAGGTTCAGTTTTTTCCAGCTAAATAAATGTAGAGAACATTCAATGATTGTGTATTTACAGTAGAATGGTGAACATAAGATTTGAATTGACTCATTTAATGTACTTAAGGTAGTAACATAACCAATGCAGTGTATTAATCAATCAGAGCTTGGTACAAGAATTAAATGAAAAATCATTGTAAAAACAAAGTAAAGTCCAGTAAGAAAGAAACATGAAGGCTTCGCCATGTGACAGACCACATTACAATTTATATAAAATGTCCCATTAATAGACACATCCACAGATTAGATGTTGGTTTTACAGGATCTTCAATTATCTTATTACAATAAAATTTGACGTTTTGTCACAATTATAATCATAATCAATAATTTTCATTTCTGTATTTTTACAAAGAATTACAGAAATTTCTATCTCATCACTTCAACATCATTCATAACAAGCTCCAATCACAAGCCACTATCTATAAGATTCATAGAACAAGGATACTGATTGGTCAACAAGGAGATGATGTCACTTGCTTAGGACCTCTTAATAAGGACAAGGTAGTGTCAGAAATCTTCAAACATTTGGAAGATGAAGAGGATGATGATGGTTGGGGTGTAGGTGGTGCTACCAAGAAAGGAGGGAAAAAGGCAAAGAAGACTAAAGAGGTAAGTGTAGGCTTAGGTAAGTGCGTACCTTTATCACCAGTAAGGTGGTTTCAGAATTTTGCCATGTGTCAAACATCCTTACTAGAAATAAAGTATGGATTTATTATGTCATGCATTTTGTTGTATTGTGCATATTGGAGCGATAAAGGTATGCACATATTAAAATGTATCACACCCTATGGTTTATGGAGCAATTGATCTGAAACTACCTTACCAGCACTAAAGGTATGCACACATTAGACTATGTTACATGCTTTGTTGTATGGAGCATATTGGAGCAATCACCACATTATCAGTAACAATGGCATGCACATAAAGTGTGGAGTGCTTTATTTATGGAGTATATTGGAGCGATCAAACTTTAAGCCGGACACTACCTATTCAGCAATAATGATATGCACATAGTAAGGCCAAAGAAAAAAATAGTCTGTCTCAGCTTCCCGCGCGCATAGCCATAGCTTTTAAAAATCCAAATTTTGCGGGGGAAAAAATAGTGGCCGAAAAATGCAATAAAAAAAATAGGGGGTATTTCCGCATCCGCGTAGCCCTTTTTTGCTAAAAAAAAGAAAAAAACACATAGCGCTTAGGGTTTTGACCTTAAGTAAGCTGAGACAGAGTTCTTTTTTTTTTTGGCCTAAGATATGTCACATGCTTTTTTGTGTAGAGCATATTGAACATTCAGTGTCTGTCACAGTTGTTCTGCATCGCTCAAAGTCTACTGATACAGCTCTCAAGTTGTCATGTGATTGCAAGAAAGTCAAATCTGCAATGGCTGTTTAAGTTATATTTATTCTACAACTTGTCACAAGGATGTGAAAAATCCCTTAAAATTACACTGTCCTATGTCAGTGGTTCTTGAAATGGTTCTTCAGGTGACGGTGTCACCTGAAGAACCATTTCAAGAACCACTGATCCAAGACTGGAGATTATACAGTGTGCAATCCAAATTCATGACAAATGGCAGCTATTGCAGATACGACTTTCTTGCACTCACATGACGAAGTAAAGTGTTTAAGAATGTGTAAAGATGTTGACTCTGGATGTTTAAAGCTCTGTTGAAGTTAACCAGGGAATGGTAAGATAAGTTTCTGCCCTATTTGGAGAGTGGAGCAGCTTATTGGTCCTTCCTTATCATTTTTCCTTAATCGGATACTGATTGTGTAGAACTGCTGTGATATTATGCTGTTTTTATTTGTTGACTGTATGTTTTGAAAAACAGCAAATGTTTCCAAATATTGCTCTAAACGATTAATTTAACATAGATAATTAAAGATAGAGTCAAAAGCATACGTCACATGAAAAAAAAAACATGCTGCAGGACCAGGATGAACATGCAAACGTTGGGCTCTAAAGCTGTTCAGATTTTTGAAAAACACGTTTTGATTTCTTTCTGTATAGGTTTTAGAGGTGCATGTTCTTGTGAGACTAAGTGAAGGTCTTGGTACCATGGAAGAAGACAGACAAAGTTGTGTTCCAGTTATTCACTATGAAACATGTAAGTAGCACAAGAGGAAATGAAGTCAGTTACGGTAAAGTGGATGCTGAAGCTCAATATGCTCATGTGGTATTTTCCTGACAGAAATTAATTGATAAATTCACCAGGTATACACAGTATGAAGCACCCCATAGAGGGCATTTTGCACATTAGACCAACGGCTTAACATGACTTTTGAACCACATAGAGACCGAAATTATAACCTAAAATGCACTGATGGTGTATTCAAATAACTGTGAAGTGGACTCACAAAGCCACTAATTGAAATAACAACGTCATACTCGATTCATGTTTGGCAAACTGTGTTTTCGGTACAGATTGACTTCCACCCAGAAACCCTTAATTCTCCAGTTGCCATGGTTCCCAATACATTAGTTCAAATGTAATTTTAACAAGACTGTGCAACATATACCTCTACAGGGTGTCCCAATAAATATTGTGCATGGAAACAGCACTGATTTTCTCAGAAGTTAGGCACACCAGCGACCTTAAAATTAAACATTCTAAAGATCATAGTTTTGTTCATCATGGTTGAAAATTTCAAGAGAATCCATCGATGTAAACCAGAGATATCGTAGATTTTGTCTGCTTGTATATTTTTCCTTCTGCACAATGGATTCCTATGGTTAAACATGTTCACAAAGAACATCGAAAGGGTCTTTGCAACATTAACGGTTGAATAGTTTAGAGTGACAAAGTCACCGCATACGTTTTGCCAATATTCTTTAAAAGGTAATCATATGAAGCCACTTTGGATATGTTCCCTTCCCCTCCATTTTTTTTTTCATTTTCTCTATATTATATATAATTTTATCTATTCGAAAAAGTACACAAAGACTGTAAAACTAGGTTTATTGGCAAAATTACTCAATGCTTCCAATATAGTGTTTACGTTTACATGCTAAGGGGAAGCTGGTTTCTTCTTCTTCTTTTGGAAACTGAAAACTTAATCTAACAAAGTAAATTACATTATTTTTATATAATTGCACCAAAAAAACAAAAGATAGTTGCCTTAGTTCCTATTTCAGATCAAAAGCAGTGAGTCCATCACAGGGTTAGTATTAATGGCAATTGTTCATTAAAGGAAAACCTCTACGAAATCTTTTAATCAAAAATCTTTGAATAGATCTGGCTGCTCGCATTGCTTCTAAAAATTCTAACATCACCAAAAATATTGTTTCTTAATACTGAACAACAAAAATATAAATCAATCACATGATATTTGTGTTATTAGTTTTTTAATAGTTGTGTTGCTTTAGATTTTGGTTATTTTGGTTCTATTCTGAGAGTTCTTTAGAGTCATGTTAGTGTTCGTTTTTCACTTGTTCATTTTATTTTGTTCTGGTCATTAACATGATGCACATCCGTCAATATGTCTCCATTGGCTGTTGATTATCTTTGACTCTAACAGCATTTGAAATCTTTTATAGTAAATTTCTCAAGCATCGATTTCGCATAGACCCTTTTATCATGCCCTCTGATTACAGGCTTAACCACAGGATTCCCATTGTGCAGGAGGAAAATGATACAAGCTAACAAAATCAACAATATCTCTAGTTTGCCTAGATGGAATTTCTTGATATTTTCAGTGATGATGGACACAACTATGGGCTTTAGAACGTATAATTTTGAGGTCGCTGGTATGCCTAACTTATGAGAAAATCAGTGCCGTTTCCATGCACAATGTTTATTGGGACACCCTGTATGTTATTAAAAGAGTAAAGGAGTGTCACTCAAACAAACAAGTTGTTGATAACATCATAGCACAGTCTACGCTGCTTAATCAGGATCATCTTAAACAATTGTTTGGTTAATTGACATAATTCAGTCAGAGAATCATTTCTTTATGTACAAGATTGACCTGTTAATCGGGACATTCCTTCTGAGATAAACAGGATAATTTTTGGCAAAAAAATTCCCTACTGTTATGATGACAAAGATACTTTAATGCATGTGATGTACAAACATTTGATAAGAAAACTAAGACCACAATCCCAAATTCTGCTGAAAAGCTCTACAAAAAATCTTAATATATTAAAGAGGCCCCTTAAATTCTCTTACTGGGGTCTACATTGTGTCAGCTCATGAATTAGAGTATGTTTTAGTGTTTTTATGCCCTAAAAACATCACACTAGGTGATTTCTGTCATTTGTTTAATCGGACAACTGGTTTATCAGGATATTTTTACTACTCCTGGGCTGTTCCAATTAAGTGGTGTCAAGTGTATTTTTCTTTATTGCCATCATAAATATTCATAATGAAGTCACATAGGAAAAGGTATCCCATCCTGGGAATGAAACCAAGAAACTAGAATCTCTGGTTTGTGAGATAAGCCTCTTTACTACTTGGCCAAGCAGAAAGCAGCTTAAAAGTGTATTTAAGAAAAAGTATCTTCAAAGCTTATTGAAGAAAAATAATCAAGAATAAATCTCATTGTTTAATGCGATTTAAATTTTGCATTTTTCCAACAGTTGATGATGAGTATCATCATGCTAGTTTACACCTTCCATTGAGTGTTCCATTAATAGTCCCAACAACTACTCATTTAGATGAGTTACATAGGCTATGTACAGAAGGAATTCAACACCAACTACGTGCAATGGAAAGATGCCTTATGACCCATTATCAGGTATGTATTTAGGCAATTGTAATTCAGCACTATCATTTTTGCGATAATTGTATATAGGATAAATATTGATGGTCTCATGTAAGGTTTCTGTCGACATGCCTTATGTAGACATTTATGTCTACATAAAGCATATCTCGACATGTCGACATGAAATCTCATTTGTTGACAAAACTGGGCAAATAAAATTTCAAAAAAACTTTTGTTTAATTGTCAATTTATGGCTGTTTATTAGCAGTTGTGTCTTTGAAATGTTGCATAAATATTTTGATACATATTAGTTGCTGGTCATTTATAACCGTTTTCAAAGTTATTACGATGGTTCAGAACAAAAAGTTACGAAATATCGTATATCATATTTTCGTACACAGAAAGAACTAGCATATTACTAGGTAAGTCTACGTCTAAAACGGGTCTAAAATCTTATCCAAACAATTTTGTTTTTTGCCACAAAATCAACTCTTTGTTATATCAACTTTATGTCGACAACATATTATTGCGACATGTCAACATGAAAAAAGAGTCTTGACAGAAACCTTAGTCTCATGTCCCTTGACATTTGCACAATTCAATGAGGTGTGCAGTATTTTACTTATAGGCAAGTTGAGATTTTGTTTATACTTCTGGAAATAAATGAAATTTGTGTTTAGCATTTTGATCATCTAAGACGTGCAAAGAAAATCCAACACGCGCAGGGACAAACAATCAATTTTTAGCCTAAGTGTGTGTGTGTGTGGGGGGGGGGGGGCACATCCCTATGTGGGAGGGCACATCCTCATTGCACTAATATGCAGTATTCTGAATATTTTCTGTGCTACACTGAAATTCAGGGCAGAGATTCCATGTAAATTGGATATAGAATTTTTGAGCTATTGACATAGACACTGATAATAGATAACATAGGATAATTTAGCAACGGTTGAAGTATTCCGACTTGGTGAGATATTTGGCAGTAAGGATTAGTGTAAATATGGACCAGGTAGGCAAAAATAGGAGTGACTGCAAAGTCACTTCACAAATCAGTAGATGATGATGATGATGATGATTAATGTATATAATTGGTCTGTTTCAGGAGCATGGGCTGTGTACCCCTAAACCATACCATTTCCAGCCAGTAGGATTGTCACACTTGCTAACAGTATTATATCCAGTAGGAGTTCCAGAACAACAATTAGGTAAGAGTGACACCACTTTTATTTTTAAAAATCATCAATCATATGGGTCTTTTGAAGTTACAGGATCTTCATACAGAGGTTTGGCTGATTTGATTGACCAGCTTAGGATTAAAAGTTTGAGTGGGTCCCCTCTACCATGACGGACATAATCTGCCAAGAAAATACTGATTTTATTGCCTAATAGCAATTTTCTTTACTGCTCATAGAAACAAAGATACATATTAAACCTTGATTGAATTGATTAAGGCAATATTTTAAAGCCCTGTATCATTTATTTTCAAGAGTGCCTGCTTTGATTTCAGTAAAATCCAGATCGAGGTGCTCATATTTGGCAGATACTTATATAGACTTTTTAATCTATTATATTCATTTGTGTTGATTCAATTATATCCCAATGATCTTTTCCTGTTACACATACCAGGAACAGTTGAGACTTCCACAGTTTAAACATCGTGTTCAACCTTTCAAAAACTCTTGAACCAGAACTGAGGCGCCAAAAACCAAGTGAGGAGACAGGATTTGTTTTGTAGATCAAAGTTCAATATTTCAAAATGATTTATGTGTATTTTTTTTTCAGTTGATGTAAGAAGGCAACTTCATGGGGAGTTTATTTTGCCTTTAGATAGACCATTATTAAGGAAAGCCAATGCGTTCAGATATCCCAGTGACAGGAAAGGAGATATTTACTTAACCAATACGCATATTGGACTGGCACCATCAGGTGGTGAGTACGTGCCATTTTTCAGGCTACAAACACATTTTTTTTACAAATAAGGAAGGCATGGAGCCCTCTTTCTGAGATCCATTAAAACATTTTTATGCAATGACGTGCACTCACACAGAGTGGAAAATCATGAAAATAAATTTGCTGGGACAGACAAATTACTTCTTCATGTCCAAAATATTGTTATATCAGGGTTTTAAAGGACTTTCCCATTAGTTGACATAAATTTCTACAAACACTGATTGTTATTAGCCTATTGCACAGTTTCGCCATTTGGGGGAGAGCCTCTACCTGGCTTGTAAGATAAATGAGAACTTACAAAATATTACGATTAACAGTTTGATTCCCTCTTTCAAAAACCACAGACCTTGTAGTGGATACACTGCTGCTCGAAAGTATTTCCGCACAAAACCTTTATTCAGCCATCTCTTAAAAGGCGTTTATCCAATTTTCACTCTTTTTTGACAGAGTCTATATTGTATAATTATCGAACTAACTAATCCGGAATCGCGTCCATTGCATTTGAAAATATGGCATGTAATGCAAATTACTACTTTCGTCTGAACAAAAAAAAAAGAGTTATATATACATTTCTGTGCATTTGTTTTAAAACTTACAACCTGAAAATATTCTATCCTGTTAAAAGGTAATAATGAGGTTATGAAAAATTGATTAGTTACATAGTAATGAGATTTGTACTTGTGGTGCATTTGTATATGGTCCATGAAATCAGCCATTTTTATGGCAATGGAATATCAAATATTAAAAGAAACGTCAATTTATTCATATTAAATAGATAAGTTACCTATACTAGTATGAATTTTTGATGATTCTAGGTCGCTTAATATAATAAATGAGATTTTTGAACGTTTTTAATTGTGCGGAAATACTTTAGAGCGGGGGTGTACGTCGTTATGTAACATACTGGTTTAATTGGCTGTCAAATTGAGGCTTTCCCTGCAAATGGCGAACCATTCAAGTAGTGAATACAGGCAAGGATCAGTTCGAAGTGGTGATCAAAGTATTGTACAATGTACTTGTAATATTAAAGTAAATTGATAATACTGATGTTGATTACTATTTTACTTTGCACCTGTTTGTGAATCTGTATATTATAAGATGTGACCCGTCATATCAAAAGGTACCTTAAGGGTCCCAAAATGAAAATTGATTTTTTTGTCTCATCTGAAAGATTATATTTTAAGCTTTAAAATGACACCTTGCTTTTGGTTGTTGGATGTTCGATTGCAAAGTTAGATCCAAATTGGTAAAAGGCATCTGGTTGATTCAGAAAACTATAGTTCCGAGAAAATTGAGTTCAAAACTTTTGTACTGGTAAAACTTGAATGGGGAAAGGATTTTTATCTCAGTTCTTAAAACATCTGTCTTATGTTTTGGATGTTGGAACCTGATTAATATGATAGAATACACTTCAAAGGTAACATTTCTGATGAAATTAGAAATTCGACCTTGGACGTGATTTTTGACTATGCTCAGCTTCAAAAGTTCAATGGCCTGATCTCATAATTTACTATGATGACCTTAAGGTACCTTTCGATATGACGGGTCACACATGTGGTCTTGTGAAACTTTGTATTGTGTGTGAACATTATTTTGACATTTTCCTATAAAGTGGTGCCACATTTAGGCTCTCACAAGGAATCTATATATATGAAGAGAATCAAATTCACTTGGTTCACAAATCTGGCACTAATATACTTTTAATGCATTTGAATACGCCAGAATAAGAACACCCAACTCCAATAGCTCCCTTCTGTTAAGTTCTGTAAAATATAAATGCATACAAATCTCTGAAAATGCTTTCAAATCACTAAAAAGCATTTCCATGTCTTTATCTCAATCAAAGTGTCACATTTGACCTTGTAGTTGAATTTTTTAGACACTGTTAGATATTTTTTCTAGTTTATAGTTGCAGAGGGGAGCTCATGAAGTTGGGGTTTTCTTGTAATGGCTGTTTAAATATAGCAACTATGTACTATAACAATTATCTAACAATGTCTAAAAAAGGCAACTACAGGGTCAAATTTGACACTCTGATTAGGATATTGACATGGAAATGCTATTTTAGTGATGTGAAAACATTTTCAGAGATTTGTATGCATTTACATTTTATTTTATAAGTATAATTAACAGAAGGGAGCTATTGGAGTTGTGATGTTCTTATTCTGGCATATTCATTTGTTTATTTATGTCTCTCTACAGTTGAAGATAGTACTCCAACCATAGTTCATGGCACCTACGCATATCACCACTATATGCAAGACCACTTTGATGATGACAAGTGGGGCTGTGCTTATCGCTCATTACAAACGCTGTGTTCGTGGTTTAGACATCAAGGATACGTGGATCGTTCCATTCCAACTCATAGGGAGATTCAACAGGCACTGATGGATGTAGGGGACAAACCAGCTAATTTTGTAGGCTCCAAACAGTGGATAGGTTCTTTTGAAGTTAGCACAGTCCTGGATCAACTTTATGGAGTATGTTTTTATAATTTTATTTAAAAAAATCTATTCTTTGTTTGTTAACTTCAAAGGATTCTCAATACCGTAATTGAAACAGGTTTTGTTGACTCAACAACATTTGGGGTTGGAGGTATTTAAATATATAAATCCAGTTGATTTATAGTTCACTATGCATACCTGACCTTGTAATTCCATTCAGCCTCTGCCATAGTTTACAGGGGAGATACAAAACTCGCTGCTTTTTTTATTCCAGCAATGGAGACAAAATTGGGGGTAGCAGGTCGGCGTATCATTCGCGTAAAGTATAAGAAACATGGTTTGTCTCTACACGCAACTGAATCTTGGAACTGGGGGTTGAATTTAGCGTGGACCGGGTGGACCCGAATACCTCCAATTTGAGCTCCATGGCTGGCGAAACCATTACCATGATTACATGGGCCTGTATAATTCGTCCATTATACCCCTTGTAAATCTATGGCCTCAGCAGAGTTTTGCAAGTGATTGTGCCAATTTTGGCACAAATCCCAGGAAGTGCAAAGGTTATTGCAGCTTATAGATCAATATGCCTGTGTTTATTCCCTCACACTCAATTCACTGTAATTGGTTGGATTCTTAGATTGATAGTTTGAGAACTAACCAATTGAGCTAACTGGTCCAGGTAGTGCTGATAAGTTTACTATGCTTTTGTCTTGAAGGCTGCAAATAATTGAGTTTGAAATTAAATGGGTGTATGTATATCCTAATAGTGGTTGTATTATTATGGTCAGTTTTTTGCATCCTATGAAAATTGTGCAATATAAATGCTGAGTATTATATTGTTATAGATGAAATTGATTTCAAAGCACATTTTCATGATTATCTCTTGTAGGTAACATCCAAGATTATGTATGTGAGTTCAGGAGCAGAGATGGCAAGTAAAGGAAGGGAACTGGCCATGCATTTTCAAATCCAAGGAACTCCAATCATGATTGGTGAGTTTGGGATTATTTACTTTTTATGTACACAGCTATGGGGTTCCTGATAGTGTCAAACAATATGTGGATGCTGTGGTTATATTCAGAAGCAAGATTCTACCAAAATTGAAATTGTTCACTTTGCGTGCATAAACAATCATTTATCATAATGCAGTTGTATTTTATGAGCCATACGGGGCCCATGGTAGGTAATTATTAAAAGAGCAATAGTAATTAAAAAAAGCATGTGATAGGTAAAAGAGCATCAAGATCAATTTGTAGGAGCAGTCATTGAAATTGCATTCTTAGTCACTGAGTGCGATTTTACTTCCTAATAAGACATTTTGGCCATCAATTATGAGACGATAGATGACAGTGCATTCAGCGTGAAACGCAATGGAGCTGCGCGTTCAAAATCATGGCGTGATGCAGGTATACGCACACATCCGGCGCGAACAGCTTTACTTGGTTTGGAATATTTCATGTTTGAAGAGGGGTGTACGTTTTTCAAATGATAATGTTTATAGTTTTTGGCAATATTTTACATCGTTTTTGGTTTATAAATGACTCAAATTTGTGACTAAGAATGAGAATAAAAGATAGCGATTTATTGTTTTGCCTGTCATCTATCGTCTCATAATGGATGGGCGTACATTATGAGAAGATAGATGACAGGCAAAATAATAAATCTTATCTTTTATTCTCTAATTGATTTTGTACCCTGGTCACAAAGTTTCCCTGGGATGAGCAGGCAGTGACCACTTCTTCTCCCTTTATTTGTTGTGAAATGGTAACAACACACTCTCTTCAACTGACCATTGCATATGACTGCATGTTTTCAGAAGTGATGTACCTTTTTTAGTCGGAACAAATTTTGGGCCCAATGCAGACATTAATCTAGGGACCTTCCATACCCCAATTAAGAAATATTCTTAAAAGCTTAAGTGAAACTGGGGAATTGATGGTCACAAAATTTAATTTTTACAAATTTTATGGATTGCAGGAGGTGGTGTCCTAGCTCACACAATTTTAGGAGTAGAATGGAGTGAGAAATCTGGAGACATCAAATTCCTCATTTTAGATCCTCACTACACGGGAGGAGAAGACCTCAAGATTATCCAAGATAAGGTGAGTTCAATGCTTAGACTATAAGTTTAGATACCATCTGATGAGATATCATTGTACAGTGGAACTTTTTAATACAAAATTGGTGATTTTATTCCCTTTTTTTTTTCTTCTTTGGTCAGATATAGTCATGAGGTCATGAGCTTTGATTCCTTTTTTTCCCCCTTTTTTGATCTGATATAACAGGCATGATACTTTTCAGGTTTTTACTTGAATTCAGGTATTTTACAATCTTCAATTCAGGTATTTGCCTTGCAAGACACAAAAAATCAGGTATTTTCCATACATGACCAAAAATCAAAACAAAAATCAAACATATTTCAGCTGTATATTACATGAAATGACCTCTCCAGTGGTGTAAGATGAGCAGAACCCCTGGCAGTGGGAGGCAAGTACTGTGCACACTGCGTTTTGTCAGGATAATGGCCTACTTGTAGGTATTTTTATAAGAGGCCATGCAGTATCATACCTGTATAGTCATGAGTTTTTATTGCTTTTTTGCTTCTTTGGTCTAACCATTACATGTACCACAACCCAATATACCCAATTGTTCATTAATTGAATGCTATATTTATTCTCTTTTATTATTTCTTGCAGGGGTGGTGTGGATGGAAGGGACTAGACTTTTGGGACCAAACTGCTTACTACAATATGTGCCTACCACAAAGGCCCATTGAACTTTGATAAATGTGAACATGTAGACAAAAACAACTCATAAATGATTTTATTTCTAATGGTAATTTCTAATAGAATTGGCTTATTTTGACCTTGACATGACACATGCACAAGTCTTTGTTTGGATTTGTATGGTTGATTGTTATGGAATTGATCCAAGTATGACTATGGTCACAAAACTTCGTACGAACAGTTACGAACAGTGTTTAGTCCGTTACGAACAGTGTTTAGTCCGTTTAGAAGGACCACACGACGACCTCGTTACTCGCTACCCATGGTCCTTTTAAACAGACTAAACACTGTTCGTAACTGTTTGTACGAAGTATTGTGACCATAGTCTATTTTTAAAACATGCTAACCTCAAATGATAATAAAGAGTACATACATTCTTTCTGAAAGGTTCTCTTTTATCCAGAAGTAATCAATCTGAAACTTGAAAATAAGTCAAATACTAGAATCTGGCACGGAAATGTTCAGGTAATTTTTGATGGCTCATACCGAAAGGGGGGACTTTGAAGATTATATCAATTTTGATTTTATCATTTCATCTGTTACAACATTTTATACGCTTTAAAATGACACCTTACTTGTTGAAATTGATCAAGGTGATCCAATTTTACAACAGAAAATCTGCTGGAAATTCTTATTATTTTCTTTATTTTTTGCTGCCTATTTTCATCAGTTTCTCGAAAAGTTTTCTATCGTAAAGTCCCCCTTTTCGGTGTGAGTCATCACATTTATTGAATTCAGGAATTTTTTAGCCCATTTTCATGCATGTTCAATTTCCAATTACAGTGTTGCCATAAATTCCTTTGGTCTTCAGCTGACATCTGATCCTTGGGCTTGATTATATGTGAGATATCTGTGGCAACACCTCCATCTGGGGGAGAATTTTTGAAACCATCCATAAACAAGAAAGGGTTACGATCATAGATTTAGAACGGAGATGCCGAATTGGATCATTCCATTTACAAAGATAGGGGTTTACCAGCTTTTAGGTCAAGTGTCTTGATGCGTCTGTCATCAAGCATGGGTAGTTACAATTTTCATTGGTCTTATTTATATTGGAAGACATCAATGAAGCTTTGAACTCATGGTTGATGGGTCATTTTGCTGTTTTTACTTGACAGAAGTGAAAAATTTCTCATATTTTCGTAAATTTGGTCACAATTTTCAACAAAGGTGGTTTCACTTATAAACTACAACGTAAATGTTGGATGACATTAATAGTATTCTTTTGTGAATGCTGATTATTGGAACAATTCAGACTACTGTATAATGAAAAAGTAAAGCAAAGGAATAAAAATCAAAGTAAGTTTATAAAGGTGAAGGTTCCGATCACATTCTCATCCCCCAGGGCTAAATCAGAAGTAGTATATTTTTTTGATGCCAAATGAAAGCCCGTATTTTTCTGATTGTAAATCCAAAATTTCACCTCAAAATTATTTATAGTTTTGAAGATAGAGCACAAAATGTAAAATTAATCGGTATACCTATTTTCCATTTCTTTTGTATTTACATAACAGCCTCATCCCCAGGGTTGCATACTTTCTTTTGCCTCTCAAGAGAAAACAAGACACAAGCAAAGGTTAAAACCTTGCATAATGCATTTCAGAGGGTAAGGTCAATCAGTTAAAAGTAAATTATACACATCCTGAAATAGGAACCTACACCTTTAAGTTTAAGAGTTACATTGTGTTTTTTAACTTTTGAGTTGGCCTGGGTTGCGGTACAGATACACTTGGAATGGCCAGGGTTCAAATTAAAACTATTGTCAAAAATAGGCCAAAAATTGCCATTTTGGTGGCAGCGGTGGGATTTTTTGCATTTTTTGACCTATTTTTGGCAATTTTTCAAAAAGTAAGATAAAAATCAAAAATTTGAGAAAAGCGTTCCTAGACATTTGTTTCTTAATTCCAAAAAGCAAAAAAGTTTCAAAATTTCACGAATGCAAATTTTAGTTAGGCTTTCCAGAAATTTTGGGGCAAAAAATACGGTTTTGGGCATTTTTTCTGCCAAAAAGTTTATGCAATTAGTCTGAAAGTTAGAGTACAAAAACTGTTTATGCCATTTGAAGGTCTACCCCAGCCTTAAATGGATTTGTGTCGAGTATAAATGCAGTTTCATTTGATATTATTGAATCGCCTGAAAATTTTTCAGAAGAGACATACCATTCCTTAAAACTGTCCGCCGTCCGGATTTCTTGTCCGGAGCAAATCTCGGAAACCGCATGCCCTACGTTAATGATATTTGGTGACTGGGTAGACCCGAAGCCAAACTGGATCCAGCAACAATTTTGGCACAAAATATGCTAATAAAGTACTTAATTTGCATAATTTATGCATAAAATGCTTTAAATGGGATATTTTACAAACCGTGCACCCTACATTCATGAAATTTTGTAGGTAGGTGAGGATAGAGCTGCGCTTGTGCCAGCTGCAATTTGAGCGCAAAATATGCTAATTAAGTATCTAATTTGCATAATTTATGCATAAAATGTTGCTTATTTTTCAACTTTGTCTGATTTCAAAGGTTAAGGTGTCAAATTGTTCGTCTTGGACCAGTGATCAAGAGTGTCAAATGTGACCCAGTCGTCCGACCACTCCCTTGGGGTCAAGGTCAAAAGAAAGGTAAAATTTTCAACTTTGTACGATTCCAAAAGTTAAGGTGTCAAATTGTTCGTCTTGGACCACCGATCAAAAGTGTCAATGGTGACCCCGTTGTCTGACCACTCCGTTGGGGTCAAAGGTCAAATGAAGGGTCAAATTTTCAACTTTGTCCTATTTCAATGGTTAAGGTGTCAAATTGTTCGTCTTGGACCAAAGATCAAAAGTGTCAATGGTGACCCCGTCGTCTGACCTTTCCATTGGGGTCAAATTTTCAAATGTGTCCGATTTCAAAGATTAAGGTGTCAAATTGTTCGTCTTGGACCTAGGGTTTAGAAGGCCTAAATCCATCTGAGTACTTTTTGAGAAAACCAGCAAAACATGTTTTCTTGTTGTGCAAAATTACTTTACAAGTTTTTGCTGCTTTGCATTTTAGGAATTGGTCCTCTAACTAAAGTGACAACACTCAAGTAAATCAGAACTTTAGTGTTCATTTTTTATGTAAATCTTTATTTTCACTAGGCAGTGGATTTAGGCCCTTTTGGAAATAAACTATAAATTTAGGCACTGGTAAGCTGAATGAAAGTAATTTCTGGGGAAAATAGCTTGGTTCCATGAAACTACTACTATAGTACTACACTATGGCACTTACAACTTAATTTTTACCTCACTAATAGAGGGGTATAAAGGGTGATTCCTGCGATTGGAACCAAGATCTTACACCCATGATCACATATATAATGGCACACCACCAGTCACTTCCCGGCTTGTAAGCAAATTTAAGATCTACTACATAATTTTGTTTTTGAATTGATTGAGCTGCAATTTTAAAAGTCTGGCGACTTTCAAGTATTGGTTTTGTTGAAGCTAGTTTCAGAATATGATAAATATGAATTTAAGTAGTTCTTCTAAATAATAGCAGCATGTCACAAAATATAATTAATTATTTGTTTTATTTTTTTAAAGGGTTAAGGAAGACTTTATAATGCGTTACGGTTACCTTAACGCATTATAAATTCAACTATTTGCCTTCTTACAATCCCTTGAAAGAAGTAAAATCCCTCACTCCTAAACGTTTCACAAAGGCAAGCATCATTATACTCTATGACTGAAACGATATAAAAGTAAAGCGATGTATATTCAGAAAACTAATAGTTGAATTGGATGAGTGGGCACAGAATTTATTAGGTTTTTAAATTATGGAGTTTTTAAACAACAATTTCACCAAGTTGTTCATCTGGTATACTCTTTGGTAGCAAACATTTCACATTTTGCCCCTTATTTTGTTTCTCTGGGCTTCTGAATCAACAATAAACATGTAGTATATCTAGCTTTATCTTTTGTTATTATATTCTGATTTATTATTGCAATTGAGACCTGTCCGCACAAAATGAATGGAAAGTTACAGAGGATTTTGAATAAAATGGTCTTTTATGTAGAGGTTAGTTTTTGTTTCTTCAAATGAAATGAATCATGCATATTCTTTTAACCATGTTAATTGTGCCAGAAAGTATAACTATTCAAGGTTAGATAAATAACCATTAGAAATACGAATCACATACTAGATCATTAGTAACAATTAAACAAATCACAAACAACCCGTTCAAGTCAAGATTTCATTTAGTGGGAAAAAATCCTGGCCGAACAGGGATTTGAAACCCAGACCTCTTAATATGTGCCAAATATTTCAAATGTGTAATAAACACAATTTTGAAATTTGTGACTTTACACTCATTTTGTTGGAACATGTCGTGATTGTTATCCTGATAAGGCCAAGAAAAAATGTGTTTGATTGCCCTTTCCCGACCGACCAAAATAATGGAAAAATCAGAATCACATTTTTTTTTTAATTTTTTAAATTAGACTAGTATGTAATGTTACATAATGATGTATTCACTTCATGCAAGGTCAGTGGTTTTTGAAAGAGGGAATCCAACTGCTAATCGCAATATTATGCAAGTTCCCATTCATCTCGCAAGCCAGGTCAAGGCTCTCCCAAAAATGGCAAAACCGTGTAATAGGTTAATTCTGCTCTGTCTGAACCCATGTATATCAGTGAGTATGCATTTCTAAACGCAACAACGCCCCAAGCAAACTGTTGTGCAGCACGAAACTGTCTTTGCAATACGCACACGATTTGGCATACAGTCATTGAAATAAATTTAATACAGATTTAAATCGACCTACCGACCCAAATTTGTTTGGGAGGTTAAAGGGCAATCAAACAATTTATTATTTTTTGGCCTAACTGATGGATGCATGCGGCATCAGCCATGTGTAATCAACTGATTCAGTAAAAGGTCTAAAAAAATCAGTGTGGTGTACTTGAGTCATTCAGTGTATCAAAGGATGTCTGAATAACTACTTTGAAATCAATAAATTTCCTACTCTTGAACATCCTGCTACACATTTGGATAGCAAAAAAAACCCAACAAAAAACGATGTATCGCTGCACCTAGTATGAAAGGCTTTTCACACAAACACCCAAGTTGAAGTACCTGTCATTATGTGTACAGTGCATTGTGGTTACTGTTGCACTGTTCTGATGTTTTATAGGAAGTTTAATGACTTCAGTAATAGAATTGGAAGTGTTCCCTTGTATGCTGCAGCAGAGTGCTGAAGTCATTTATTGAATAATTCCCTGACACATGATGTAGGTCCAAACAAATAATAGCACCACTGATCAATTTCAATCACTTTTTCACTAGGAGGTGACTCTATACTAACTTTAGCTTCACGTGGGTTCAAGAGTATAAAAATATAATATAATTTATTCCCATAGACTTTTCAACATGAAAAAATGCCCATCATGTTTGTTTGGACCCAGTTGGTCAAAGTGTCGATCGCAACAACAGAGTTGCATAAATTAAGATGTGCAATTGCTGCAGTGTATTGAGGAGCTTAAAGGGGCATTGGACAAGTTCAACATCATCCCCAAAAGATTTTTAGATTTTTATGATTGGAAGCATACAAAGTTTCATTGTCAAATTCAAGCCCTTTATATCACTTAGATGTCCTTTCATTGTTAATTATCGTTGGTGACAATGAAAAATACTGCCTTTTTTAGTTAAAATCTTGAAATTGGCTTTATTAGCAGATCCAGTGCAAAATTGAAATTTCTTTTGATATATCTGCAATCTACATATGATCAAACAAAGCTGAACCACTTAATCAATCAACATGCCAAATGTGAGTTTCTTACTTTTTATGAAGGTTTTAATCCAAATTTTTACATTATCATGCTTTGAGGTGTCCAAGTGTGGGAAAATATTGGATCCAAAACATGATGATGATAAAATTGGATGATTTACGCCCGATATTTTTTGGTCTCGCTATGAGTTTTAAAATATTGGGCTCGACTGCGTCTCGCCCAATATTTTTGCAACTCATAGCTCGACCAATAAATATGGGCTCAATCGATCCAATTTTATACCAATATTTGGTGGTGGACTGTTATTATGGAACATAGCAAGTGTCAGTCTGCAGATACAGTTTTGAAATTTTGTCCAATGCGCCTTTTAGGCTGCGATCACATAAAAGTATACGGTATTCGCTATACACTATTAGATGGCTCTGTGTTATACAGGCACGGCAAGCTATTCTGTTTTTTCAAATAGTGCCCTCTTATTTCATCCGGTAGCATCAAATTCATGTGTTCGATTGAGTCTATACGCGTGCCCAAGTAAAATCGTGCACCGTATACCCGAATAGTATAGTTCTAATCTATGTGACCGCAGCCTACAACAAGTCATTTTGACAAGTGAATAGACCATATCTATAATTGACATACTCCCGCCGTTGATGGGGTAAATCCACAGAATCGGGCGGGGAATCGGAACTCAGTACAAGGCCAAGTAAGATAAATACACTACTTGATCTCGCTCTGAGTTCCATTCCCCGTCCGATTCTGTGAATTTACCCCATCAACGGCGGGAGTATGTCAATTATAGATATCGTCTATACCAGGAATAGATTGGTAACCGGATAGTGTTGGCAAAGTTACATGGAAATGGGCCCTGTTTGTAAATTGTAGTAATCTTCTAGCTTCTGATTATTGAAAAAATGTAGCCTTTCCTGAACTACAAATAAAGACAACAAAATACTCTGTATTCAATTGATCACTTACTTTAATTCAGTAAATGTCTAACATGATTTCATTTGAACTAAATCAATAAAACAATCCCAGAAAACTGAACAAATACAGTCTCCTTATTAATATTTACCATACATATATTTTCCTCATGTTTTCTCCCAAAACACAAGGGATTACCTAGAAAAAAGTTACGCCTTTTATAATACAAAGTTCTTGTGTTAATCCTATAATAGCATATAAAACAAATAAACAGCAGGAAGTTTTCTGGGCTCACCTAAATACCTGATGCTTGGGTTCATGTACAAAGCAATAAACTCCCAAGTCTGGGATTCCCAGGCCTATACTTTGATCAACACTAAATAAGCGGGAATTATGAGGCTTTTCTTCATCTGCAAATAAATATAATCCCACTATACGCGGGCCGTAGATACTGACGCGCAAGTCACAAGTACAACGCGCGCTGCGTCTCCTGTGCTCAGCTACTCGCATGCTTATCTGTATCAATTCACGGAGTGAAGAGGCCCACCTATTTGGTGTTGATCAAAGTATAGACTTGGGCTTTGGGACAGACCTTCCAGCATAAAAGAAACATCGTAACACTACATAGAAATCAATAAAGAATGAATGACTTAATTTCATTCACTGGGGACCAAACCAATACTTGCTATCATCAGAGATGCCACTCATTGGTGTTCAAAAAATCTGAAATACTTTGAAAGAATGTGAGAAACGAAAATTGCCTATATCTTTGTACACGAAACAACCAATAAAAAAATCTGAATTTAGGCTTAAACCAATTGAAAAATTCTGAATTCAGAATTTATTCCAAAATGTGGCATCTTTGTATATATATCAACCCACAGTTTAACATCAATCATTCTTCCTGCCAATCATATATTCATAAATACCGTATCATATATGGATTACACATTCACACCTAAAAACCAATTATCTCGAGTCATGCTCAACTTCTCTACAAGTCCAAGGGGTGTGAAGGCTTGGAAGTGTCTTTGGATTGTCCTTGACAAACGTTTCTCAATAAAACTTCCTTTTTGCCTTGTTACCGCAGTCACGCATTGATGTTACATTTTGTTTGTACATGTTTTTAACCAAGTTATGGTATTTTCAGAGTCTATTGATTTTCATTGATCACCCGATGATTAGTCTTTCCCATAATAACTGTGTGGTGCGCATGCTGGCCGGGCATAATCAAACTGAAACATGATGCATCGATCAATGGATACAATGGACTCTGAATAAACCAACTCTTCATCCATACACTAACATATTCCTTACAGAATAATGCAAGACTGACAAAACATGGCAGGAAAGCAAAGGCCCTGAACTACTTAATCACGTTTTACCTATTTTAACCACTAAATCAATTAAATCATGCTTTATATATCTTAACTATGATTGTACTAAATCACCACATATATAATAAGCAATTAAGCATGTTTACATTGCAAGTGGATGTGCATGAACTGGTTATTTGTATACCCCATGCGACAATTCCTGGGGCAATGTAAACCAAAATGCAGAGTGAAGGGCCCGAGTGAGTGCACCTAATTTAACGGATGGCTTTGCACCATGCATTTTAGTTTAAATTGAAATTAATTGGAGAACCACCTATAGAGGAGTTGCGTATAATATAATCAATTTGGTGCCTAATAAAATTTGAATTAGACTTTCAGGGCTATTTTTTTCAAGAATTGAAGAATCCATACTCACAATGATTCTCCTAGCATATTATATTTGTGGTGATATAGTACAGCTAATAATATATTTTTTCAATATGACTTTACAAATGTGTCTCATTTCAAAAATGCAACCCGAGTCAGGGATAGAATTTTGTTTCAGTTTAAATTTTTAGACCTGAAAGTTCTTAATCAATTATTAGTTGAAGGTTTAATTCAACGTTTCAGAAGTGAATTGAACAAAAACTACAGTTTACATTTGACTATATAAAAGTCAATTAATTAGAGTTTGTCATGCTGCTTATTTGTATGTGCAGGTCTATATTACTTGTTGGATTCTATTTGGTAAACTAAAAAAAAATATTGTGTTTAATATAACTTAAATAGTGAAGTAGGATTTACATATTTAATACACAATACTCAAGTTCTCATAAACCTTAATACAAACCTGTAAGAATCACGTCAAAGAATAAGTCAATTTCTCAAGCAAATCCCATGTTATCCAAGTTTGATGTGTTAAAGGCAAGTATTCCAATCTGGTATAAAATTTAACTTACACTTTTTCCATATTTTCATGGGTGTCATTAACTAAATAAAAAAAAATTAAGTTTCATTAGTATACCTTGAGCCAAATTAATGCTACAGGCAAAAATGTGTCTGAGATCGACCCATAAACATACAGGATATTTATTTTTGTTAACAAAATATTCCAGTAATTCAGTACTTTTTGACTATATCCTCATCACCGAAACATCATATAGTTGTGAAAATTGTGAGGGGTTCTTGAGAAAAATATGCGTTTTCATCTTGTATCAAAATCTCCAATTTAATTTTTTGAGTGAAAGTGATCAGAATACACACTTTAATATATTTTATTACTTGCACTAACACCCACCAACTTTTGAAAGCACAAATGTGTATTTTGCAAATCCCAAAAGTAGATTTGACACAAAAATTTACCACTTAGTTATGCTATATATTTCAATTAAAAAACAACAACACAGATTCAGGAATCATAATACAGTGGAAACTCGTTAGTACGAGATCGCTTAAAACGACAACCCGTATAATACGAGCAGTAACTCTCGGTCCCGACTTTCCTCCATTGTTTACTACACAAAGCTATCTGTTTAGTACGAGGTCAGTAATACGAGCTCCGCATAGTAAGAGCACTTACCGACAGTCCCTTGCTTCACTCATCATTAATTTTTCGACGGATAATACGAGGTCATTTTTGAAGGTGTCTATCAGTGCAGTTTTTCTATCCCATGCTCTTCTTTTAACCGTAAAGCACGTGGCGAGCAAGGTGGCGAGGTAAGTGTTTCTAGTTCTTAAAGTTATAAGGCAGCTTTAACTGTTTATCTATTATAGCAATGCCAAAAACACGGCAGCGTGATAGCTGCTTCGTATGATTTATGTTGATATAAATTCATACGTCGACGTATAAATATTCAACGCGTCGTACATGATTGAACTAGTCAGTATAGCGCGCATTCACTGTTTATGTCAGCGATCTTTCGAAAGCAGCGAGCGATCAAACAACGTTTAAGAAAATTCTTTTTTGTTTTAAGCAACTACTGCACGGACATGCAAAAATGGTATTTATGATAAATTTAAACCATTTTTTACTTTAAAAACCTATCAAATTAAACAAAATCTGTCTCTCTCAACTTGTAAATGTTGTCCAAAGTTAATCAGTTTTACGTGGTGGCACATTAGGAAATGTCAAAAGTCGCGTCGTTAGCCCGTTATCGCTACATAAGGCCTTACGATATGCCACTGAAAATTTAATTTCATCATCATAATGGTTACGGTGGGATATATTTTTAATGCGAGCTCCGGTTAATACGAGCTTTCGAAGTTTGCCCCGGCTATCTCGTACTAACGAGTTTCCACTGTATTTTATGCTATCATAGATCTTAAAAATGGTTCTATAAGCTTAAACTTTATTAGTTGGCAGGTCTGATAACTCCATGATTGGATCAAAGTTGCAGCATATAAACTTGTCTTGAACACTACCAGAAACTTTGACTTGGCCTTACCTTAGCAGACAACACAAACTTTTTGCATTTGCATATATGTGATGGCTCACCCCGAAAGGGGGGCTTTGCAGATGATATCAATTTTGATTTTATCATTTCAGATCTGTTACAACATTTTCTAAACTTTAAAATGACACCTTACTTGTTGAAATCGATCACATTTTACAACAGAAAATCTGCTGGAAATTCTTATTATTTTCTT
>JXSR01S047801.1:9798-19809 GCA_000969725.1 Ophiothrix spiculata
TAGGGAGGTAATAATAGAGACAGGAGACCTTTTCTGGATACCTTCCATTATAGCGAATAAACATCCTAAGGGACATGACACTAACAACAAGGATCGAGAGCGTACATTACATTTTACATGTGCATCATCAACAATCTGAATCAATATTGCTTTCCCAAAAAAAGAGGGTAAATCATGCCTTAAATATCATTTGACTAACATGTTAAGGTTTTGGTAAAGTAACAAATTTTATTGTAAAACATAATGTTCCATAAGAGAAATTTCTATCAAAGGTAATTGTTATGTTAATCTGTGTTTGAATTTCAGATTATTTGATTGGCTAGTATCCACCATCAACCGTACCACCTGCGCAGGCAAATGGCATTCATTCATAGGCCTACTTGATATCTATGGCTTTGAAAGTTTCTATAGCAACAGCTTAGAACAGCTTTGCATAAATTATGCAAATGAGAAATTACAGCAGCACTTTGTGACACATTTCTTGAGAACTGAACAGGTAAGTTGAAGTCAAATCATGTTTGAAGTATAGCATCTGTTTAACTTTGCTAATCAGTGAAGTATACCATCTGCCTAACTTTGCTAATACAGTGAAGTATTCCATCTGCCTAACTTTGCTTATAGAGTGAAGTATACCATCTGCCTAACTTTGTTAATAGTATACCATCTGCCTAACTTTGCTAATGCAATGAAGTATACCGTCTGCCTCACTTTGCTAATACATTGATGTATACCATCTGCCTAACTTTGTTAATAGTATACCATCTGCCTAACTTTGCTAATGCAGTGAAGTATACCGTCTGCCTAACTTTGTTAATAGTATACCATCTGCCTAACTTTGCTAACACAGTGAAGTTTTTCAACTGCCTAACTTTGCTGATACAGTGAAGTATACCATCTGCCTAACTTTGCTGATACAGTGAAGTATACCATCTGCCTAACTTTGCTAATACAGTGAAGTGTACCATCTGCCTAACTTTGCTAATACAGTGAAGTATACCATCTGCCTAACTTTGCTAATACAGTGAAGTATACCATCTGCCTAACTTTACTAATACAGTGAAGTATACGATCTGCTTAACTTTGCTAATACACTGAAGTATACCATCGCACAACTTTGCTAATACAGCAACGTATACCATCTGCCAAACTTTGCTAATATAATGAAGTATTCCATCTGCCTAACTTTGCTAATACAGTGAAGTATACCATCTGCCTAACTATGCTTATACAGTGAAGTATACCATCTGCCTAACTTTGCTAATACAGTGAAGTATACCATCTGCCTAACTTTGCTAATACAGTGAAGTATACCATCAGCCCAACTTTGCTAATACAGTGAAGTATACCATCCGCCTAACTTTGCTAATACAGTGAAGTATAACATCTGCCTAACTTTGCTGATACAGTGAAATATACCATCTGCCTAACTTTGTTAATACAGTGAAGTACACCATCTGCCTAACTTTGCTTATCCAGTGAAGTATACCATCTGCGTAACTTTGCTAATACAGTGAAGTATTCCATATGCCTAACTTTACTAATACTGTGAAGTATACCATCTGCGTAACTTTGCTAATACAGTGAAGTATTCCATATGCCTAACTTTGTTAATAGAATGAAGAATACCATCTGCCTAACTTTGTTAATAGAGTGAAGAATGTCATCTACAATAATTGAACTGTATTCATTTTTCATTTCTCTCAATCAGGAAGAGTACCAGTGTGAAGGAATCCCATGGAATTTTTGCAGCTTTACAGATAACAGGCCATGTGTGGATGCTATTGAAGGCAAGATCAGTGTCTTCACCCTCATGAATGAGGTCAGTGTGTTATGGGGGATGCTTGACTTTGATTTGGTTGGGGTGGGTCGTGGCTCAGACCTTGGAATTCTACCCCATATTTTAAAGTGATGGCTTGAACCAGATGCGACCATTGTTTATGGAATTTTGTGAGTAAAAAATAAAGTGGAAGGGGACATTTAATGGGGGATCGCCAAATCTCTGTTGCCAATTGGTCCAAACCCATTTAGTCCAATACCACTTAGTCCAAACCCATAGGCCTGTATGCACAAAACAGGACTAAAGTTAGTCCAGGGCCCTATTTCATAAAAGTTAAAATCAACCTAAGTCATGGAACTTAGGATGAATTGATCATTTGAACTCTGGATAGGGTTTTAAATTTTGAGTTTTATCTTAATGTTATTAATACTATTATCTTCTACTTCATAAAGGAATGTAAAACAATGACTTTTTCTGATTTTTTCATATAACAGAAGATAGGATGAATCCTACAATTAAGATAGTTGTAGGATTCTGAAAAATGACACATTTTGAGAGAAATCTAGCGATAATTTATGTTCTTTTTTAAAGGTTTAAACTGAAACTATTATTATTTGATTCATTTGTCTGTTTTAGATAGAACCTTATAATCATTTTTAGAACAAAAATTTGGATTAGTCCAGGACTAAACCAATTTGTGTTCTTTTTGAAGAAAATGCAAATGTTTAAAATAGGACAAAATGGTAAAAATTATATTCCAAAATAGACAAAATGGTCAAATTATAGAAAATTCAGCACAGATCTTTTATTGTCCCCGCCGAACGAGTTCGGGATGGGAACTATAAAATGGGCTCCTCCCGTTTGTCCATCCGGGCGTCAAATTGTTCGTCTTGGACCAGCGATCAGAAGCGTCAATGGTGACCCAGTTGTCCGACATTTTCGTTGGGGTCAAATTTTCAACTTGTTCGACTTCAAAGATTAAGATGTCAAATTGTTTGTCTTGGACCAGCAATCAAAAGTGTAAATGAAACCCTCTGATCTTTCCCTTAGGTCAAATTTTCAACTTTGTCCGATTTCAAAGATGAAGGTGCTCAATGTACATTACTGATTTCCGCATTTGGCGGGGGCCATATTTTACGTAAACCTGAGTTCCAATTGTTAAAAACATAAATTATCACAGATTCCAAAAATGTGTTTTTTTGCAAAGAATCGATTCCTCTTAGTCCGGGACTAACTTTAGTCCTGTTTTGTGCATATGGGCCAAACCTACTTAGTCCAATGACCTGTTAGTCCAATTGCCAATTTGTCAAAAACCCACAAAGTCCATAACCACCAAGTCCAATTAGTTGTTAGTCCAATAGCCTGGTGGTCCAAAACCCATCACCACTTGGTCCAAAAAATTTTGATTATCATTTAGTCTAATACCATTTAGTGCAATTATCACTTGGTCCAATAATAATTTGATTTCCATTTGGTCCAATATCATTTAGTCCGATTACCATTTGGTCCAATAATAATTTGATTACCATTTGGTCCAATATCCTTTAGTCTAATTACCACTTGGTCGAATAATAATTTGATTACCATTTGGTCCAATATCATTTAGTCCATTTACCACTTGGTCCAATAATAATTTGATAACTATTTGGTCCAATGTCATTAAGTCCTATTACCACTGCAACTCCAAGCAACGGGTGCTTGTTGACGGGGAAAGCTCCGATCCAGCTGAGGTAGATTTTGGTGTGCCCCAGGGCACAGTGACGGGACCGCTGTGGTTTTTATTATACATCAATGATCTTCCTAACCAATTGAGTTCAACCTGCCGTCTTTTCGCTGACGATTGTCTGATATATACGCCTATAAGCGATAGTGCTGAAGATACCAAGATCCTTCAAAATGACCTCCTTGCTCTGGAAAAATGGCAGAATGATTGGATGATGCAGTTTGGATGTGCAACAATGTCAATCGCTGCAAGCAACCCAACTAAGCGCTTCTGCAACTTTTGTCGACAGCAACTTGAAAGTGTGACATCACATCCATACTTGGGCGTCGAAATTACCAACACACTCGATTGGGGAATCCAAACAAGCCTGAGCATCATTCTTCCCTTCTACTATTGTGGACTGGAACAGCCTTCCAGAAAACGTCATTTGCAGTACCAGTCTCGACGTGTTCAAAGCCAATGCCAAAGAATTTTATGGTCTGGGGGAGAGCAAAAACAAAGCCAAAACAAACAAGTAATCCTCGCATGCACCATCCTTGGTCAAGTTAGCGACATGTGTCCCAGAGATGCTTTGCTGACTAAATAAGATGAGATGAGATGAGAAGCAATTTAACAAAGCTCATTAGTAAGACTAACCTGGGGGGACGTGTTGGCGCAGCGTTTCTGCCCTCGCCTTTCACCACTGCAGCCCAGGTTCGATTCCCGGTCAGACCTAGGTTGTATGTGAATTTGGTTGTCGATCCATACTCATCCTGGCAGGTTTTCTACGTGCACTTCAGTTTCCTCCAGCATCTAAAATTGAAAATTCTTTCAAATATTCTGACTTTCACACCACGGAGGCATCTCTTGAATTTAATGCATGTGCACTATTGGGATTAGCCTGGCTTTCAGCAGAATGTTATAAATAAATAACATCAGAACAAAACAATTTTGGAAAAAAATTATTCAACCAACAATGAACAGATTTGTGGGACAAAATAATACTTTGACCAAACAACTTTGCAATGAATATATTTTGACCAACTTTTGTATGGGGTTATTATAATAATACAGATTAATAAAACTTGGACCAAATTTCTTTAGACAAAATTCGACCGAAAATATGTTAGTATATTAGACTCTTTAAAAATAAATACAATAAGATACACATAAGGTGAAATTTCGTAGCAATGATCATTGATAGTTTATCACAAGTGATAATTGGACCAGGCAATAATTGGACCAAGTGATAATGGGAAAAGTATACTAAATGGTAATCAAAATATTATTGGACCAAATGGCAATTGGACTAAATGACATTGGACTAAATGGTAATCAAATTATTATTGGACCAAGTGGTAACTGGACTAAATGACAATGGACTAACTGATAATCAAAATTTTACTGCACCTAGTGGTAATTTGACTAAATGACAATGGACCAAACGGTAATCAAAATTTTATTGGACCAAGTGGTAATTGGACTAAATGACAATGGACCAAACGATAATCAAACTTTTATTGGACCAAGTGGTGATGGGACTAAATGGGTTTTGGACCACCAGGCCATTGGACTAGCAACTAATTGGACTAAGTGAAAATGGACCTGGGTTTTGGACAAACAGGCAATTGGACTAATAGGTCATTCGACCAAATGGGTTTTGACCAAATGGCATTGGGCTAAGTGGTATTGGACTAAATGGATGTGGACCAAGTGGGGACAAACTGTTGTTTTCCGTCATTGAAGAGTATCAGTACAATGTAACTCCTGGTTTAAGAGGAACACACGAGGAAAAGGACAATATACATTACACTCACCTGATTTGAACCACAACTATCAATGCTCCGTTACAGTTAAAGCGTCAGGGCTTATACCGCTTGATGACACATTTCTCTGAATGACGCTCTCATCCCCCTATTCAATCATTACAGGTATTTATAACAAAAACTGTTCAAAGTATTAAGAAATTCAGCTTTTGTATTTAAGTAGTCTTAACTGCATCATGACTTTTATTCTGTTTCTATTTCAGGAGTGTAATTTGAATAGACAGTCCAATCCATCAATATTTAGTCACCGCTTGTTAGACGTCCTCACAACACCAAACATATCTAAACCACACCGATCTCATGAGCAGCCAGCATTTGTCATCAAGCATTATGCAGAGCCAGTCACCTATGATGTCCATGGTCTGGTAGAGAAGAATAAAGTAAGTTGGAAATTTGTGTTTTTAGACACCCCCTACAATACAATGATTCAGTACTTAACAGTTATAGGGTGCTATTCTCAATACGTTATACCACAAATGGTGATTTCCCTAAAAATGTCTTTAGTCCCTATGAGATGTAATTAACGATTTGTAAATTAAGTAGTTTTATAAATACTTATGTTTTATTTTGTGTTTTGTAGGATCATATACCAGAAGACTTAATTCAGTTACTTCACAAAAGTAGCAACAAATTTGTGAGGCAGCTTGCTGACAGCACTACTGTGATTGATAATGCCAAGAATCGCAAATCAACGGCAAAGACAGTCGTGGCCAAATTCAAGGTAAGAAGTATAAAATATTTACGTTGTAGAATCTAAGTAAAATTTCAACATTAAAATGGATGAAAACTGGTATTGTCACAACTTTGTGACAAACAAAATGTATTACGTTGAATTCATATGTGAGAAAAATAATATTACTTTGATTGTTTTGTAAATGCCATCAAATATCAGGAAGAAACAATGGACCAAATAAAAACTTTCTTTTAAACAAACTTTAAGAAATATGGAAAAATTTGTTTCAATTTTGTATGCAGGTATCTTTGGATAGTTTAATGTCCACCCTCAATCATACCCGCCCACATTATATACGCTGCATCAAACCTAACAGCACCAACCAGCCAGATTTATTGGATTCCCAGTATGTTGTATGTCAGCTTAGAGCATGTGGAGTGTTGGAAACCATCCAAATCAGTGCTGCAGGCTTTCCAACCAAGTAAGTTTCTCAATTTATAGAGACTTAGAGAATTAAATTTTTCAGTCAGGGATCCTACTTTTTCTTTTATGTACATAAATGAGAAAGATGATTTACATTTACAATAAGGATCATGCACCATGCATATTTGGCGGGTGTGCTGCAATTTTGACTTAGTGGATGTCGAAACCCAGATGTGCTACACCTATACTCTTTCTCAGAGTTGTTTTTCCTTTCAGATCGTGCCGTGTACGCCACTCTTAACGCGCACACCAACAGCGTGAGCGTAAACAATCAAATTCAACAAATCACGCACTGCAAATATGTGCGTAAGTAAGTGCATCCGTACGCAGAAGTGCTTAACAACAAGCGTTGGCAAGAAAAATCCCGCGAACGGGGGAAAAGGTACTCTGAGATAAACTATAGAAGGGTGTATTTGGCACTTCTATAATGTGTTATTATACTTGCAACAGCCATTTTGATTGCTGTCTTAATTTTTTTTTAATTTTGACCATCATTGTCCTTCACAGAATGTCACATCTAGGGATCATTTGATATGCATCACTGATCTCCACGTTTGGTTGGGACATATTTTACATATCATGCTAATCGTGAGTTCTACCTCTTTTTACTCTTTTTAGACTTGGATACAAAGAATTCTTGCAGCGGTATAGGATACTATACAAGCCGTCTACTACAAGTACTAACATGCCCAGTAAACAATTGTGTGCTGATATTATCCAGTCAGTGTTTGGTGATGATGGCAAAGAGAACAACATGAAGCACGCCCTCTATGGCAACTCAAAAATATTCCTACCGGATGGTCAGGTATGTGTAAGGAGATGCCAATTTTATTGTTTTTCCTTTCAACTAATTAACATTGACTTCTCAAATCTATTTTGCAAAGTGTTCTTGTTTGAACTCACCAGAGGCATAATATGGCCCAATGAGACTGAGGCTGTTATGTTAATACAAAGAAATAAGAATACAAAAAAGGTACATAATTTGTTAGGATGATAAATGAAAAAAACTACATCATCTTAAACCAAAAAGTGCAATTCATGATTTTGATGTGGCCTTTTTTCTAGCTAAACAAAAAGAAGAATACAACATAAATATATACTGAAAATTTCACTTGATTCTGACCGTTCATTTCCAAGTTACAAGCATTTCAGCATTCAAAATCCCCATAGTCTTCCGTGTTGTAATTACTGTCGGGGCCACTGTCGGGGGCCCGACAATAATTAGAAAATGACACATTTTTCCACTTATCTTAAAAATGCAAGCACATATGAAAAATTGGTTTTGGGATCGTAACATATACCAGTTGAGGATTATTCAGAGATGCCAGTCTTCCGGTTTTAACCGGATTTCCGGTTTTTCCGTGATAAGAAAAAAAATATTCCGTTTTTTGATCATATTTATGGAAATTCAGGTTTTTTCCTTGACTTTATTAGTCCAGAAAGTCGCCAATATTTATGCTCTTGGAACATATATTTGGGCCATAATCGTAAAACAGGGTTAATAAATACAAGAAAAGTCACAACCCAACCTGTATCCCCTTCATATATATGCTCTTGGAACATGTATTTGGGCCAAAGTTGAAAAAATGCTACCACCATTTTGCATTCTATTGTAATGGTGGTTCCCAACTTCCTACATTGACTTTACTATTTTAAAAATCCTCAATGACACCTTGGAATCAAAATAGGCTCAGATGGAAATTCCCTATTAATTCAGGTGCACCACAATTGGGGTCTGTTATATCAAAGTGATGGAAGTCAATGTGTTACATCATGTTAGATATAGGTAAATGAGGGGTGGAATGATTCCCCCCCCCCCAAAAAAAAAAAATCAAGTATGGGTGCTAAAAATGATTAAATTATTACAATTGCATAACCCATTATATATATTGAAATCGGCCAATTGCAACCTACCCTAAGGTCACGAGGTCAATTTTAAAATGCAACTTCCTGTACAAAAGTATAGTAATATCGGATACAAAATACCTTATATCTGGTAAAAGAAGCCACTTTTTAAATAAAGTCAAAAAATTTGCTTAACTGTGTTTTTGTTCCTTTCCAACTACATCCACTTTTCAAAGGGGACCCCCAGGAGTAGAGTGGACCCAGCTTGCCCCCATGAGCAGACTAGGGCCCTTGCAGGTGGTTCATAAAGGCAGACCTTTGCTTATTTTTGGACTCATCACTCACACTCCTGAGTACAACATTTTACTGTTCTTTACCTATCTTAATGGCCTCTCCTGTGATGTGCAGAAGCTCTATGTCTTTTGGGTGGGGCTTTGCCCCCTCAAAATCCACTGGGGCATTGCCCCTAGACCCCACCAGAGCCTAAAGCGGCCCCTGGACACTGCCATGGCCCGTAAGGCGGACCCTCACCATGCATGCTTGCTGCAAATTACCCCCTTTTTCTGGGTTTCAGAGCCTTTTAAATCTGCCTTTTGTGAGGCCTCCAAAACTTTCATAACTGTAGATGCCCTCTGGCTTTGGGAGGCCCCTTCAACCCCTACCAGGGCATTGCCCTGGACCCCACCAGGGGCGGGGCCCGTGGACCCCTGGCTGTGAGGCGCGAATGCTCCATTCGCTACGCTCGTTGCGCTTCGCATTTTCCTGTTTTTTTGACCAGTAGTCACTTGCATCTCTGAAATTTATTATAAGCTAAAAAAGTCAAATTTGATAGAGGTGACCTTGAGGGTTAAAAGTGGATCATGAATTGCCCCTTTAAACCAAGTTGATTAATAATGCGATAAGCACCCCTTTGCAAAGACCAATTGAATGGTCACCAATTTAATTGTTGATTATGGAATGTGAGTTATTTACCCCTGACATTTTACCGTATGTGCCTTTGATACTTCCGGTCACTCTGTCATGGACATCTGCACATATTGTTTAATATGTGGCAAACTAGGTACAGCTTTAAAGGCTTAAAATAAAATGCATGTGTTGAGCATACATCAGTCAAGATTTACACAATCTGATGTACTCAATATATCAGCTTCGTACACGGCAATCCAATGTCAGATGGAAGTCCTGATTATCCTTGGTAAGTACCTTGGTTTACATGGATTATTTTCATTTCACTGACAGCTGGAACAGTTGGAATGCCTTAGAGCTGAGGTGCAAGCCAAGAGTGTCAGATGTATACAGCGGGCTTGGAGGAGATTCAATCCCTGATAAATTCCTTAGCTTACTGAGGTTTTTTTTTATTTCACTGACAGCTGGAACAGTTGGAGTGCCTTAGAGCTGAGGTGCAAGTCAAGAGTGCCAGATGTATACAGCGGGCTTGGAGGAGATACAATCCCTGATATATTCCTTAGCTTACTGAGTTTTTTTTTTATTTCACTGACAGCTGGAACAGTTGGAATGCCTTAGAGCTGAGGTGCAAGCCAAGAGTGCCAGATGTATACAGCGGGCTTGGAGGAGATACAATCCCTGATAAATTCCTTAGCTTACTGAGTTTTTTTTTTCATTTCACTGACAGCTGGAACAGTTGGAGTGCCTGAGAGCTGACATGCAAGTCAAGAGTGCCAGGTGTATACAGCGGGCTTGGAGG
>JXSR01S047803.1:2359-16382 GCA_000969725.1 Ophiothrix spiculata
TTCTATCATATTAATCAGGTTCCAACATCCAAAACATAAGAAAAATGTATTAAAAACCAAGGTAAAAATCCTCTCTCTATTCAAGATTTACTAAGTACAAAAACTTTAAACTCAATTTTCTCAGAACTATAGTTTTCAGAAACAGCCCGATGCCTTTTACCAATTTGGGTGTAACTTCGCAACCGAACATCCAATATCCAAAATCAAGGTGTCATTTAAAAGCTTAAAATCAGCTTTCAGATGAAACCAAAAAATCGATGTTGATTTTGCCGACCTTAAGGTACCTTTCGATATGACGGGTCACATATTAGGCCATAATCTCTGTTCTGTGTAACATAACAAATTACTTTGAGGAGTTTCTGCTTTTGCTATTTCCTCAATATCATTCCTTTATTTTGAAAATGTTTGGTAACGTTTTTGCTTGATTATCTGTATTTATATGTGATAATGAAATAAGTTTGAATTTGAATGAATATCAATTGCAAACAGGTGCCTCAATAGTTACCTGGTTATTGCACGATACGGGATTTGGCCATTTCAATAGTAACTTAGCCAAGCTGCAGTCTCAATTTTATCAATATATGAAAAATAAGTTTGAATTCTTACCCATGCTTTGGTCCCCCATCTCTGCGTACATTGAGTCTTATTAGTTGTTCTTTGACGTGAGCTTTGAAGGAGACGTTGAGCTTGAGGAAAAGTACTTTGACCTGTTCCACTGGAAGCATGTCAGCGATGGCTTCGTGGATTTTACGCATACGCTTACAGATTTCACGGAAGCATGGTGAAGGCACAGGAGCTTTCACCTCCCACTGGGAAAATGAAAACAAAATATGGAAAATGAAATGATAATATAGATGGCATTCAACATTAAAATAACATATTGGGTTAAAGACATAGGCCCGTATTCACAAAAGTTAAAGCAATACTATAAGATTTTGATCAAAAATTGTTTAGAGTAAAAAAAGCATAAAATGGAGGAATGTGACTATCTTAAATTTTCAAGTGTATTTTGTGAAAAAATTGTTTTGCCATCAAAAAATGGATAAAAAGCACATTTATGCTTTCCTATACTAATACATGTGGAATTAAATTCGGGATCTCGAATTTAATTCAACAAATGGCCATAACAGAAAAAGTAAGCATCTATGAGCCAAATCGTTTGGAGGGTATTCATATCTACCAAACACAAACCCAATAAGCCCAAAAAATCAAAAGTCATGGGTTACAGGGGGCGCTTCATTTTTAATTTTCATTTTTATTGCTTTAATCCAGGAATAACTTTATACTGATTGTTCATTCTTGGAACAGAGATAGCCCAAAGCCCTGAACTAAAACTTGAATTTCACAAAGGATTAACTAGTCTATGGAATAAAGTAAAATTCCCCTTTTATAAATATGGGCCATAAAGTTTGTACACTAATATATTGGGCATTAAAAAGGCTTGTTCCGTCAATTTTCATGAAAATATGCTGTTTGGCGGCCATTTTAGCAACCATTTGAATTTGAAACATGCATATAACCTAATCTTGGGCCTAATTTGTTTACTATAGCCCAAGGTACCATTTCCTAATGATAACTTAGCACATTTAGTGATTTACAAGTTGTTTTGAGTGGTTCATGGCAAAAAAATTGTACTTTGGCATCAATTTTGAAAAAAAAAGCGCCCTCACAGCCACACCCACCACTGGGAATTTGGCAAATAGGCAGATTCCGATTACTGATGGTCTTAGCTAACAGAAAAATGTCATGAATGTTTGTGCCTACAGGGGGGAGGGTTTTTGGTCCATGGACTATATGAAGAACAGAAACTGACAACATCTTTTATAGGCCTTAATACCACCAGGCCAAAATAGAAAAGATGTTCCAATATCCCATGCATTAATTTATGTCACTTCTAATAAACATGATCTCATGATTCCCACCATGTGAATGGATGAGAGAAGAGTGGCTCTACACATAATGTCGGTTTGTCAAAGATGTGACTCCAAGTAAGTTAAACTTTCTGGTTGTCATCTACGAGATTAAATTACTGGTCCGCAACTCAGTGGTTCTGGGTTCAATGCAAGGTTTATCACCTTTCCAATTTGTATTCTTTATTACTCTTATCACAATGGCAAACATTTCATGTTTCAAGTAAGACCACACTAATTTAATTGTTTGTCTCAAAGCTCACCTAAATTTGAAAACCTAGTGCAGAATGCGGGTTTTTTCTTTTCTTTTTTTTTTTTTTAGTAAAATTTTTTCCAATTATACCAGGCGTTATACTTGCCATTTTCGCCATTCATTTTCCATCCATTGATATTTACTTGTATATAAAACAGAATGTTTGTTACTCTGCAATTTTGCGATCCACAGGACACGATTTGTCATCTTCGATGGGGTTTTATTTGATGAAATTGAAAAATAAAAAAAATATTTAGAAGAAAAATTACAAATCTCGACAATTTGGCGATGTTAATGCGCATGTTTAAACTAACGCGTGCGCCAGCTTTGAGACAAACAATTAAATTAGTGTGGCCTAATGAAATAATCTGCTTACTGTTGATAGGCACTGTCTGAAGGAGTCATCCATAATTGCAACAAGTTTATTGGTGATTTCTTGGACATGGTCATTGTAATCCTGTCAAATGGAAACAGAAATAATGCATAAAATGATATATGACTTCTGGGATAATCAAGAGCGCCATGAAATGTAGGAAATGATTATTATTTGGACATAATTGACCCGAGTGCTAAAACCCACTTTCACAATATATACATAAATTGGTCATATTTTCGCAGTGTTGGATTTTGACTGCAAGTGTGTCATTAAAATATACTTTTTCCAGATCAGAAATGGGGGAGAGTGCTCTATACACAAATCAAGAATTTTCATTGTTAGGGTTTTTGTGAAAAAGTTATCACCTAAAATTATAAAAACGTAAAATAATGCTCTTGTTATGCTTTAAAAGGGCCATTCTCAGTAAATCACCTAAAGTATGCATGTGTGGAGCAAAAATACACATGATATGCACATCTAATCATACTCAACATTACTGGGTAGCAGTTTGTGCACTTTTAATCACTGTTTTTGCAAGGTCACCTGGAGAATAGTTAAACAGTCCATTTTCAATTATTTTTTGCATCAACATCAAGAACTCATAATAATAATAATAACTGGTTTTTGTATAGCGATTTTCCATTTAGATCAAACCGCTCATGATTCGTCGCAGGTATATCGTCACAATCATTTCATTTCATTTAGGCGTTTTTGCTGCCTTTTCAAGCGCATTATCCTATCGTAGTTAGATTGTAATATGTACGCTTTAATATGCAGCTTCCCATATCCTGGGTGGGGGCAGACTATGATGGACAAATCTGGTGACAGTTTTAAGTGCAGGAGGAAGACTGGAGTACCCCGAGAAAAACATGCGGAAGCGAGTATGGACTGAAAACCAAATGCACATACAGCGCCTGGACCGGGGATCGAACCCACGACAGTCCTATGGGCTCATTGGTGCAAAGTGAGGGAAGTACCACTACACTAACCCGCTTCCCCTCATGATATCCACTTTAACTTCATTGACTCACCTTGAATATTTTATCAAAATTCTTGAGGAGTACTTGTTGTTTGAGTGGTAACCTTTGGGCAAAGAATTCTTTGACGATAGGAATGTACAATGCTACAAGCTGGAGACATCTGGAAGTTAGAGCTGCCAAAGAGGAAAAGCAAACAACATTATTGGTCAACTTTGATATTCAATGCATTTAAATTAAAATCTTGCCAAAATTATACTTTTAGATCAACATATGTGAGTTTGAAGTATATAAAGCAGGGATTCCTCAAATCAACATATGTGAGATTGAAGTATATAAAGCAGGGATTCCTCAAATCAACATATGTGAGATTGAAGTATATAAAGCAGGGATTCCTCAAATCAACATATGTGAGATTGAAGTATATAAAGCAGGGATTCCTCAAATCAACATATGTGAGTTTGAAGTATATAAAGCAGGGATTCCTCAAATCAACATATGTGAGTTTGAAGTATATAAAGCAGGGATTCCTCAAAGGCCACACATCCGGGAAGCAAACTCTGTGCATCATATACAGAAGACTCTTAAAATCACACCTCTTTAATGCAGCGTATGGATAGAAAATTGTTCTTTTTGCCTTGGCCTCTGTGAAAAATGTTTTGATTTAGGTGCCCTTTAAATTTTAGAGATTGAGTGATTGATATGTTTGCAAAGTTCATGGTAAATTTGCTCGACAGCCTTTGTTGAGGTTAGTACAATTGCTTTTGAATTATTAGTTTTCAACAAAAGTATTGATTTTTGCTTGATTGGCCAGATCTAGAAATTCACGGAGGAAAAATTGGGAAGCAGAAGATCAAAGGTCCTAAATACTAGAGGCAACAATTTTTTTTCCGGATGAGTGATAAAATTAGTGTATAGTGAATGGAAGTTGTTGTTTAAAGGAGCATAGTCCGATTGCCTCAACTATTTTAGATTCTGGTACTAAAATGTTGCTCATATTTTTCTCATAAACCATGTGAAATTTCTCAGCTGAGTCATGTACCGTTTTGGAGATATATATGAAAGTGTGTCTAATTATGGTAACCGTAATTATTTTTACACAGTAACGTATAGGCGGCTCTGAAATACACAATTGCCCATAAAATCAAAAACGGTTTGACCAATTCACCTGAAATTTGAAACTTGGACCCTTGAGTGGTCATCTTTTATATGACATTGAAGACCAAATTTTGAAAAATCAAACCAAGCTCCTTTAAATAATAATCAGTTTTAGTTTTTTAAATAAAAAATGAAAACTGTTCAGACTTATTACACTGGCTTACCTAGATTCTTGGTGGTAATAGTCTTAAGGCCTACAAGTTGAAGAGCACCTGCTCCTAGGATAAGTTGACATGATCTGGAGTTGAAGAGCTAAAAATACAGAAACAAGATTATATAGCTGATAAATATTTTAGTGCCTGTTTAACGCATACCAACTGATTCAACTTAAATCAATACAATAAAATTGACATTCAACAGGACAAAGTTCATTAGTTGTATTTGTGTTTGCAAGTTGTTCATTTACACCAGAGAACCAAATGCCAAAAATGTGTTTATATGGCAATAATAGTGTACACTGAAAGTGCTTTTCTTCAAACTCATAGACCTTTTCAAAACATGACTTTCCAAGAATTCATGAAGCTGATATAAGTGCAGTGTTGACGTCCATTGCTCCACAGAAAAAGTAACAGACTAACACAATACCCAGAATGTTAAGTCCCATTCACATTAACTGACTGCGTACAAATTTGAACTTGTAATTAGGGTTATCACTAACGAGTCACTTTCAGTGTGATCGCCCTGATGCGACTTGAAATCTTTAGCTTAATCAGCCGATTTCAAATGGAAATTTCACTCTTTGTGTCAGTGAGTGTGTGGTACCACCAGCCAAATGTTGTTCAGAATTATAATGTTTGGGTCTGATTCTATTTATTTTTCACTTTTATTGCACTGAAAAAGCAAGAGATTTTCTGAAAATTTTGTTGACAAAATTGTGCATACTAATGAGCTTGCACATGATTGGTTGAAAAAATGGCCATGTGGTTGACGTTCCGGAGATTTCTGAATTGATTTTGGAAAGGTCTATTTCCTTACCTGGAGTATTTCTATTAGCCTAGTCACAATGTCCATAGATACTGTTGGAATGTCTTCGACACATTGGCAATATTCCGCTATCATCTTTAGTAGTAGTAACACAGTCCTGTAGCATGAAACAAGAAAAAAAAAATTAAGAAATGACCAAACACACAAAAACAACATGTTCACTTTGTGAGTTCAGTGATTCAAAACACTTGCGACTTCAGGAACATATACTGAACTAAAATGTTGGTTGAAAATAGTTGTGATATTGTCGCCTTATATATATCACCTTTTTGAATTTGTCTTGTTCACAACATTGGATGGAGGTACAGGAGTAGGCAAGTGGGGCTTGGAGTTGCACTCATTGCTACGTAATTGTTATCAAAGTGGCCCACCATTTTGTTACAAGAATGTACCAGCTACAGTAAGTTTTATAATCACTCCATCTGATATCATGCGTTTGTCAATTACAAAGCCTACTACCAAGGACCCTGGCACAGTCGGGACATATTCTGTTGGACGCACTGATGTCACAGACTAGAATCCTGTCCTCTGATTGGTCAATTGAGGTTGTTCCATGTTACTCCCTGCCGTGAAGCATTGCATTGGAGGTCAATGAAAAAGTCTACAAAATTTACATTTTCAGCTAAATTAATTTTTGTATCAATCTCTTTCTTTGATATATCGTTCAAAAATGTGTTTTTCATCTTTATTGTAAGTAAATGTTAATGAATCAGAGCGGAAACATGAAATATTCTGGAAATATTGGTTCACTCCATAGACATCGCACAGTAAGTTTCACTCCAGTAACAAGGACTGAGTACGCCAAATTCAACAACTGCGTCCGACAGAATAGCGGATATTACCAGTACCTAGTGTAATATTGCCTGGGTATCATCCCAGGTGTAAGGACACAAAATTTGACTAATCCCCGGTACAATCTTGGATACATGTTGTTGTTGTACATCCCTGCCTATGCCAACAGGGATTCATCTTCATACCCCAGGTACTATCCCCGAATTGTCCAGTCAGGATACATGTCATATCATATTCATCATACCTCTGCTGAGAAATCACTCAGTAACAACTGGGCAACTGCCGCATCTACATTTTGGTATGCGGTCTGGATAGCCATTTGTAAATTGATGATCAATGATTCCATAACATACAAGACAGTTTGTCAACCTGCTTTGACCATATTTAAATTATGGATTTCTTCTATGGGGTAATGTAAATAAGGAATCCATGAACAAAGTATTTCGATTACAAAAACGAGCTTTATGTACTATCTCAAACAGTCCTTACTTATGTCCAACAAAGCCTTTGTTTAATAAATATAATGTGCTAAACATCTTTGATATGTACAAAAAAGAGGTTGCTATTTTTATGTACTACCTTGTTCTTTTAATGGAAGTTTTAAGGTAAACCAGGATATTCACAGCTACACTAATAGAAATAAGGGAGATTTTAATGTCCCTAAAATTAAGCATAAAACAGTTTTTGCGGGTGGACCAAAAATATGGAATGACCTACCTATAGACATATAGAGAGCCAAAAGTTTAGGTCAATTTAAATTTTAACTTAAGTATATTGTTTAAATTTTCAACACAATATATATTATTTTTTCATATTCTGAAATGTTTTGTTTCTTCATGCCTACTTATGTGGTGGTTGAGTTAGTTGTGTGTTTGTGTGTGTGTTTATAAATGATATTTGGGTGTGATATGCGTAAGCGTTTAGTAATTTCTTAATTGTCTTTGTTTATTTTGTATATGTTTTATAGGTGGTGCAACACTCCTCAGGCGCTTGCTTTTAGTTGCACCTCCTCTATCCTTTTTTTTGATATTGTTTGTGTATTCTTATACATTTTGATGGAAATGAATAAATATGATGATTTGACAACTGCCTACAGCATCATTTACCTTAATTTTTGATCAATTTTAGAAATTTACTTGGAAAAGGTTATATTTAAGGTGAAAATTGTTCCATGCAGGATCAAGGGTATAGAGTTATTGCAGTGACCTACAAATTGCCATGGATGATTTTGAATGACCTCCGATCAATTTTGTGATCATTTTTTTGACATCAAACAATATTTTGACATTGAATGAATTGACCTGACCCTACAAGTACACACCCTGGATCAAAGACTATTCATGTTGTGAGTTTGGTCAATGTGAGATCAATGGTTAAACATTATTGGGGTTATTAGAGAGAGTGACTTTGAAATGACCTCAGGTCCAACTTTTGAACATTTTTTTGTATTTTACCTTGAAATGACATTTTGAACTTGAATGACTTTGACCACACTCCAAAACCTTTGTAGCCTAAGTTTCACCTGAGACCCTTTATGTCACCGAGTTCCATTAACATACGCTTTACACTTCAGCAGATATGTTGCTAACAAAACTTAGCATAAATTAGGTACTAAATAAGCATATTTTGCACTAAAATTGTAGTTAGCACCAGTTCAGCCCCCCCCCCCAACTAGTCCTACCCACTGACAAAATATAAATGTAGGGCATGTTTACTACTTACTTTACTCTTTGTCCCATTTTGGACATACGGTCATATAGAGCATGTGGTTTCTGAGATAAGTCCCAGCCAAGGATTGTGAATGGCGGAAGGGATAGGGATGGCTAGACAAAAATTCTAAAATGGCATTGCATTATGATCTTTATGATATGTTGAGCATATGTGAAATCCAACACTATGAAATTGTGATACTTACCCAACGACCGTGTACTTCTGTCCATTGATTTGTAAGCAATCCAATGGCTTTCGAAGTGTATCACCTGAAAAAATAGGAGTCAAATCAGTAGGCTGGATTCAGAGAGTTTAGGAAACACTGGCGCCTATTGGAAACCATCATGATCTTTTCTCTATAACTCTCTTGGATTATGCAAAATAAATGGACACTGAGAAACAAAGCACTGAATGTCTTGCCAAAAGACATAACCCATTGATTGGGAGTCTTGCATTGCTCTACATACAAATCTATCTTTATATATAGTCTTCCTCATATTGTTGTACGAAACTCACAGTGCGATTACTTACACATAGCTGGCTTTTAAATCTGTAATTGTTAACTTAAACATAAACATGATAGCGAACTGTGGGGATTGAACACCCTGATTTTCAAAAACAAAGGCCTACTATAATTGAGCCAATACACAGCATTATTCAAAATCTAGGTACTTTAACAAGCTAATGTATGAGGATTGTGATGACTGGACAATATGCCCCAATGACAAGAACTTGGTTTTGGCGATCACATTCACAGTTAATCAAATCCTACCTCTGAAATGCAATGGGTCTTGTATGTCACAGGGTGCAACTTGACAACCCACACTAATGGGTAATAACCCTTCGCAACAGAATGCCTGTTTCAAGAGAGACTTATGGTATAACGCTTCTTTTTTACATGGGACTGAGTCCTTAGATTCCCTCAATAAGATGGGGGTTTGGCATAAAGTATTTACTCAACTCAATGTAATGCTTTACTTGAGGTGATGTTTCAGAATAAATAACAATGCTTCTATCTTTGTGATAAATTGAACTCGTTTCAGACTTACCTTGATTTCCTTGATCAGTTTTTGCTAACAGGGCCAATGATATATTACCTAGTAAAGAAGAAAGTAGTAAAATAACATTTAGAGCTCAATTATAAAAAAATTAATAGATTTTTGGATAATGACACAGTACATTGCAGTATGTAAAATTAACATGGTTTAGACTGATATCAACCCTATTCAGGACATTGGAATTTATTTGTGCTAGTCTGTCGGGCAGGTAATTTTCCGAAGTTACTTGCCCGACACAAAATTTACCTACCCAAATTTTAACAATTACAAACCAAGACATCACTAACCTAAAAAAAAATTGAAATCTGCAAATGGTTCAAAATTGTGTGTTTTCCACACTGAAAACTCTGAAAATTTGATTTTTTTGCATAAAGTTGCTATTTTTGTATAAATTTAACTCAATATTTTGAAAAATGTTACCCTCCATGTCAGGCAGGTAACTTTCCATTTTTACCCGCCAAACAGCAAAGTTACCCGCTATTGGCTGTCGGGCGGGTGCTAATGTTCAGCCCTGCGCACATTAGATCATCATCAACAGCAGTTTTCTGTTAAAATAGTGTGTTGCTTTCATTTTTGCCCTTCCACTGAAAGCATTCACATACTTGCAGTTACATATTGTATATGACTATGTTGGTAATTAAGCTACATCAATGAAATTATTTATTTTTTAAATATCATATTATACCATTTGATCAAATGAACTGAGCTGTCTTATCATATGATGATGACATCAAATGTTACAAAATTGCCAACAAAAGTATATACATGTTTTGCCAACAACCCATAACTGCAATTACTCAAAACAGCTCTACTTAACACAACAACCTTGAATAGTTTGAAATATCGGTGGAAGATAACATCAACATAAACCAACTTAATGCGGGGGACTAAAAGTGTAAATAATATAGCTGTAAATATGATAATCAATTATGTAGTCCTAGACACAAAACTAACCCAAAATACAGAAATCTGCTCTTTGAAAATTAGTTTTGACTTATAGATTTTAAGGTGGCCTAGCGCAGATAGAATTCCTCTATTTATTTTTCTAATTTTTTGATATGTGGTGTTTTCATATGTGCTGATCACATTTCTGAAATAAAAAATGGGGGTCACCAACTTAGTTTTTGAGAAAAATCCACACAGGAGCAACGCACATGGTCTTATGCGTGAATATAAAAATGACGCACGTGTAAGATCACGTTATATTAAAGCGCAAGATACAGTACACCAGAAAGTACGCTAAAAGCCCGGGATAAATACTTTGAAATTGTGTTCAACACCGCTGATATCAGCTCACTCATGTCCGACACCGTTTCTGTCTTTGGTAGGCCACTTTAATTAAACACCTGTCAATTTTGAAAAGCTTATTTAAATAAAGTTTTAAACCAATTCATAGGCATAACAAAAATTTATTGGACAATGTAAACACAAATCCATGACAGGTATTACATTTACAAATAATAGCCACTGCACTCTGGATTTCTGTTTAAAACTGTCCAATAAATTATTGTTTGGCCTATAGTAAAATATTTCTACCCACCTTTGGCCATTTCACATAGTAGATCCTGGAGTTCAGCTGGGACCTCAGCTTGCTTCCATCTCTCGCTGTCTAGAATTAAACTATAGCAGAATAAAACATAACAAAACCATTTTAAGTGTTTGTAATAATAATAATAATAATTGTACCACTTATATAGCGCTTTTTACAATTGAACATCGGGTCAAAGCGCTTATTACAATTATTACATTACCAATAGAATACGGTTAGCTGCCTTTTACAATGTCCTTGGTATCGATATACCATTGGACGGCGCTACTCGACTATATTCCTAGTAGAAAACATTCAGCCCTATAAGAAAATGAAACCCTTTTGACCAAATCCATCAAAGATGAGATTAATGAAAACTGGCTTAACCATCTTAAAAACCTTGTTGTCCAGGGGGACATGTTGGGAATTTCTATCCTTGAAAATGCCGATCACCTTTGAAAATCGATTATTTATGACCTCCCAAAAGGCATTATGAAATTCATGCTTAATGCATTTCTTGATACCCTCCCAACAAAAAACAATCTCAGTCGCTGGGGAAAAAGAACAAATACTAAATGTTCCCTCTGTGGAAATAAAGAAACCCTCCAGCATGTTCTGAATAATTGCAAAACAATGCTTGACCAGGGACGTTATACTTGGCGTCATAACTCTGTTCTCCGTATAATCTTGGACACTTTCAGAGATATTACTGATGAGTCATGGAATTTTTATTGTGACCTTTCAGGTGCAAACAAAATAGCTGGCACCACAATTCCCCCTGACATCTTGCCAACACAACAGAGGCCTGATCTTGTCCTTATAAGTGAGAGCTCTAAATCGATCATCATTTTTGAATTAACCGTTCCATTTGAACCAAATATTCACAGAGCCCACGATCATAAACAGAACAAGTATGCAGGCCTTGTTCATGATTTGCAGGACCAGGGCTATAACACCAAGCTCATTTGTTTTGAAGTTGGTAGTAGAGGCCTTATTTCTGATTCAAACAAGTGCTCCCTCCAATCAATGTTTTCTTTTATTACAAACAAACCTAAGAAGCTGGCTTTCAAAAAACTCATGAAATCTATCAGCCGTCGTGCAATAACATGTTCTTACTCAATTTTTTTATTCAAAATTTGACCAAGATTGGTCTGTGTTGTAGGCTGGTCCTATTTATTTTTATTTTCCTCTAGGTGCAATTAACTCCAATTCAGGCTTTTGAGCCAACACATTTTTGGTGCAATTAATTTAACCCATTTGGGCTCCCTGCCATCTTTGTCTCAGATTTTTTTTATCCTCTTTATCTTTACCCTGACTGTCTTCAGGTTTTATTTTTGTACTTTTAATGATGTAATATATTGTGTGCTCATATCATATATTATTAATGATGGTTCAAAACCTCAACTGGAGAGATCATCCTACCAGGGAGGTAATATACGGTGATTTACCAAAACTATCAGAAATAGTGAGAGGTCGCCGCCTAAACTTTGCTGCTCACTGTACTAGACGGCTTGAGGAACCAGTGTCTGGACTAGTGTTCTGGACGCCCACCCAAGGGACACGTGCACAGGGAAGACCAAGGCTGACCTACCCAGTACTTCTTACACAGGATGCTGGCATTGATAAAAACGAACTTCTTAAACTCATGCTAAACAGACAGCAGTGGAGAAAATTCATCATGGCTTCCGACCGCGGTCGAAATAGATAGATAGATAGATATATCATATTTGTACTGTAATATTTATCTGTATTTATATGCCTGCGGAGATTTTGAGACTATCTTTCAGATTTCCCTCAATACTCCTGTCTGGCTTTATCTGTTTTAACTTTTCAATTATATTTATTTGTTTGTTTATATGTAACTTTGTGAAATAAAGATTGAAATGAAGAAAATTAAAAAAAAACATATAACGCCCGGGTCGACGAAGCAATGGAGACTAAATGCTTTTCCCAAGGGTATAACTCGTTGGCTCAAACTCACAACCTACTGATTACGAGTCCTGCTCTGTTCGGTTAGACCACACAAGCTCCCTTTCTTGAATCTTGATTCCTTGGTTCAATTTGTTATTGTTTGTTTTAAACATGTATCGCTTACCTTAATTTGGTCTTTCTTTCTTCATGGAATCTACTGACAAATTTATTAGCCTGCAGCAGAGGTGAGAAAAATCGTTAATAATTACAATGTTAATTAGGTCAATTTTATGTGTAGGACTTCAATGCTGTACAAAAACTGATATTGATTTGAAAGCTGGTCATGATCCTAGAAGGTTTCTCAGAAACAACCGGAGATTTAAACATGTGGTGCATATTTCCTTTCTTCACAACACAATTTTCTCAAAATAGTGATATATATATTTCAACTCTCAAACTGTTCTGATGTATTGAAAGCTATTCAAATACTATTCTATTGCTAATTCTACAAGCAATCACTCAAATTCATAATAAATGAAATGTGACCCGTAATATCGAAAGGTGCCTTAAGGGTCTCAAAATGAAAATTGATTTTTTTGGTCTCATCTGAAAGATTATATTATAAGCTTTAAAATGACACCTTGCTTTTAGTTATTGGATGTTCGATTGGAAAGTTACATCCAAATTGGTAAAAGGCATCGGGCTGATTAAGATAACTATAATAGTTCTGAGGAAATCAAGTTTAAAGTTTCCGAACTGGTAAAACTTGAATGAAGAAAGGATTTAATCTCGGTTTTTAAAACATTTGTCTTATGTTTTGGATGTTGAAACCTGATTAATATGATAGAATACACTTCAAAGGTAAGGTTTCTGATGAAATTGGAAATTTGACCTTGAACGTGATTTTTGACTATGCTCAGCTTCAATGGCCGGTATCTCGTAATTTACTATGCTGACCTTAGGGTACCATTCGATATAGATTTCACTACCAAAATTTTACGTAATTCAAAAGCTGAGAATATGAAGAATTCAAATATGTAAGTAACTCAATTTCAAAATTTGTGACTTTTCACTCATGTTGTGGCTGCAGATCTCCAATATTTGATCCATTTTCTCAAGTAATAGCAATATAGTGATTTGACCTACAAAATGTAGTCTCTATTTATATTCTATAAACCTTGAAGTATGTAACAAGCAATCAGACTCTGTTACAAGATCCAAAAAAATCCCTTGTATTCTTCAAAATTGTGAACTGCTGTTTTTGAATTGTGTAAGAGACTAGCAATGATTAATTAAAATGACCAAAAATTGAAACGAGAGCATCAACGATGCATTACCAAGCTTCAAATTTCAGAACACTGTTTAG
>JXSR01S047803.1:46003-60265 GCA_000969725.1 Ophiothrix spiculata
CTATTATCATGATTTAATGCATTTGAAGGACATTTTTGTAATTTTTACAATCAAAAAGCACTTACAAAGTTATTCACACACATTATACCACTTCTGATTGACTATTTTATGTTACACCAATTTAAAGACATATTGTATGTTAATAGGCTGATTTACACACAATTCTCTTATCCGAATTTTTCACTTATCCGGCCATTGTTTGGTCCCATCATGTCCAGATAAAAGAGGTTGCACTGTACTTTAAAACAATATGGGTGACCAGCAGGCAACCAATGACTATCATGTCAGTTGTTGGTTGTACTAAAAGTTGTTGCACCCCCAATATTTAAAGCCTGGCTTTGCACTGTTACCGTTCAGGCGTGTCGAAATCATGGGTAGGAACATATGGCGCGGAGTTTAGTACCTAGTATTGATTTCTAGCAAGTGTAAACACACTTGATTTGTTTTTTCTTAAGTGTATGTCTCTAATCTCACTGTATCCAAAAGTAATTGATCAATTACACGCAGAGAATCATTATCAGTACAAATGAGTACATGTTTACTGTTAATACGGTTTCCAACGGGTCAATAAAACTACTGTGTGCCATCACGATGAATTGGATAGCCCGCGCTGTGGAGCGAATCCTAGTGTTGTTGATCCCTGCTATACTAATGGTGTGCAGTCATGGTGTTTGTGGTTTTACCTCGAGTGTGTCGTTCAGGAATTTACAACAATTCAATTCCGAGGTAAATTTTTAAAATCATCTGTTCTTTGCAAATCAGTATCGTGTGTTGTTAAAGAACTTGATAAATTCTGACTACAAATCGATTAGACTTGATTGGTGTGCCAAAAATTATCAGAAAAAAGTTAATTAAATTCATCTTCAGGCATGTCGAAATCATGGGTAGGAACTTATGGAGTGAGTTTATATCCATGTCCGATACAATTCAATATATAAAACAGTAATGAAAAATGAAAAAAAAAGGTTCAAAATCAATTAAAAAGATTCTCTCATACACATGCATAATCATTTTCATGAAATCCCTATAGTAATTGGTCTGGTTGTTATGTAAGGCTGTTGTAATTATAATCTGGACATTATTTATATGTGGCAATTAAGGCATCATTGTTTCATCCACTGTGTCACTAAGGGCCAACTATTATCTATTCAATAATTGATGAGTATTTATTGAAATGCTTTGAGAACAAAATGAGTATATTGCCAGAACTCTTAATTACAATCAAATAGTCAAAACAAAATGTAACATGCAGTGACATTGAGAGAACGGTGTGCCTTACATAACATCCAGGCCAATCACAGTACATTGCTTCTCTGAATGCAGTTTGCAGTTTAAAGCATCTATCTGTGACTGTATGCGTATTAAGCAAAAGCTACCGGCACTAATTTCAAGTTGTTCCACTCGTGAGGTATTACAGGGTTTCCCACTAAAAATGCAACAAACTTTGAACTTTTATTTTGAGAGAACAGAGCACAATGATGAGCAAACGTTACAATAATATTATAGAGTAAACCATTGGCTTTTACAGGATTTTTGTTTTGTTTAATTTGGATCTCTGAATCAAAAATTATTTTGTAAAGACCCAAAAAATCTTGATGGTCTGATTTGTTAATTTGTAAGGTTTCACCTCTGGTGACGTCAGTGGGCACACGTTGAATGGACATTGCTAAAAATATCACATGATTAGGAGAAGCATCCCTTGAACCCATTTCATGACATAAGGACTCAATTTAATGATGATCTGCTGATATTAAGCAGGTTGTTACGTCTGGTTTAGGCAACCTGTTGCATCCCCTTGACGGGCCAGATGAATCATTACCTTACTAGAATTCTTAAAATCCTTTGTCTTCAGTTTTCTTCCGTGATTTCTGTAACCTTTCATTAGAATCCTTTTTTTTTTCAACACTTTTGGTAGAAATTGTATCCCAAACTACCCGGTTGTCGCACCAGAAGTAACAGATTCAAGGAATATGAGAGTATCAGGAAGATCCGTACTTTAATTGAATGACCTATTTAAGTTAAAAATGAACTTAAAATATCACTTAATGATAGGTACAGGTCAGGTAAGATTGGTTTGGATTGATTGTGCTCCAGTTGCTTGCAGAATTCTCTTCATTTCAAGTTTGCATTTCTTTAGCTGGAAGTCTAAACTTACAAATCAGACCAAAGTAGATTTAAAGGGTTTTCTTAAAGGTGCAATTCATGATTTTGATGTGGCTTCTTTTCTAGCTAAATAAAAAGAAGAGTACAACATAAATATATACTGAAAATTTCACTTGATTCCGACCATTCGTTTCCAAGTTACAAGCTTTTCAGCATTTTGAAAATCTCCATAGACTACTGTGTTGTAATTACTGTCGGGGCCCCGACAATAATTAGAAAATGACACATTTTCTCACCTTTCTCAAAAATGCAAGCACATATGAAAGAATTGTTTGGGGATCGTAACATATACCACTTGAGGATTCTTATAAGCTAAAAAACTCAAATTTGATAGAGGTGACCTTGAGGGTGAAAAGTGGATCATGAATTGCCCCTTTAAATTCTTTATATCTTTGGACTGGAGTGGTAAAATGAAACGGGACAAGAAGCATGTTGTATGGTAATTACTCTACGTTTGAAAATATATTTTACTATGATTTAATCTTTTGGCAACTATTTTCAACTATTTTTTTATTTGCTTGTTGCATTAATATTGGGACAAGCTGTATTTCTGATTACTTGGGTTAAAGTGCTTCCATGGGCACTAACATTTATTCCATTACCATTAGAATACAACCAGCTGCCTCACAATGGGACAGGCTTTGCGAGAGCTTGGAATGTACCAATTGTATATTGATGTACGTTCCAGGAGTGGAGATTGTGTCTCCATGATGCACATTCAACTGTGTGTACAATAGTTGATTTGATTAATGTTCCTTTTTAGTAGGTTTAACTACTGAATTTAATTTTGTTCAGTTTGCTTATGTTATGTTATTATATATGTTCCTTAAATTAATGTACAGGATAAGTGAGCACTTTGTGTTTTGGGTTTTCTTTAAGCCCATTCATTTCTCCTAAATTACTTGCATATATTGTTTGTCTATATCTGAAATGTAATTGTTTTGTTTATAAAATGTATTTATATACATATGTTTGTAAATTGCAAGTGATTTGAATAAATATTATTAATATGTTTTTGCTTATATACAGTTCAAAATAAATAAGTCCCCCCTAAAGTATATTGATTTTTCTAGAAATCATTTTGGACATTTTATTTTTTTCCAAGCTGTAAAATGTAGGCTGGAATGATACAAATTCAGTATGCAATAAAGTTTCACATAACAAGTAACAGTTTTCTTGACAAGTCATCATTTATGAAATTTCATGGTGAATTAAAAGTTGTTATTTTTCTGTATATGAATATGAATATGAAAAATTCTCAAATTTTTAAATGTATGGAAAACTTTTAACTCTGCTTAGTAGTAAAGATTTTTCAAATGTTTATTACCTCTGTAAAGGTTAGGGGCTTGTTCACAGTTGAATTAATATCAGGTTAAGTGTAGATGAAAATTTTAAAATGTATTTGGGCCTAATTGCCGTAGAAATCACAGTTATCGATGGTGGCTTAAACGAAGCAAAACGATACGCCTAGGAGTTTTCCATTTCCTCAAAATCAGTAAAGGAAGCTTTGAAACATTAATTTCTGTGTCCAATTCACTTCTAAAGGTAAAATTAATTGAGAAAACAATCTAAAGCACTTTCTAAAAGCAGAGTCCTCTGGAAGAATATGTCGCTTTTAATTCACGTTCATTCAACCATAAACCCGTAAGTTATGTTCATTCAACCATGGATGATCAAGCACCGCCCTCTTTTTCCTCACAAGTGCTTACCATTTGAATAATGATTACTCTTGATTTATTCTTACATTTAAAATTTCATCAATTTTCATATTCCAATACAAGAAAAGGCAACATTTGATTCGTCAAGAATTTCAAAAATGGGAACATTTTAAGAAGGAGGTTAAGTGTTGTGTAAAACTTTAGTGCATATTGAATTTGTATCATTCTAGCCTTCATTTTACAATTTGAAACAAATTACAGGGCCTAACTGTTTTCCAGAAAAATCAATATTCCTTAGGGGGGACTTATTTATTTTGAACTGTATATGTTACACCTACATATCCTACTTAGTCACTTGTCAACACATACACACTTGCAGTGTATTAGTCTCACACATGTATCACCCATTGGACCTGTATCGATGTTCATCCCAGGAATATACATGGATGAACATCCCAACCTCTGGTGGAGCCCCGGGGTGGAGCCTGTCCAATGTTTTGGTAAACCTAGCTCCATGTCCATATTCCTTGTAGTTACTCATGTAACGCTTAGATTGACAAAGCCATACAGATTAAATAACTGTGGTGTTTCCAAGATCAAAATAATTAGCTGTAACGGGCTGGAACTCACAACCTATTGATTATGAATCCTGCAGTTCCACTTTGGCCAAATAAGAACAGTTGTGTAGGTCAGGTTAGCTTTGAGAATTTTAGATACATTTTCAAGAAAACTTGTCTGTCAAAATAATTTTGTTAAGAAAATGGTTTAAATTTTATTTCAACAAAGATTTACTTCATCTCACCTTTGGAACTTGATCCAACTCTGAGCCATTTTCTGAAAAAAAAAGATAGATTCTAAATTAGTAATTTGCATATAGCTATTCTGTCATTGTTGGATAAATGATTCTAGAACACTGTATGCTGTGGGGTTTGAACCCAACCCTTTTTATTTTGATCCCACCCTTTTTTATCCAAACACCCTTTATACTGAACATTCTCTAAACCCATCCTTTTTAGAAACTTGACAAGTTTTTCATACTGATGGGGATACTGAATTTTGAATTCATCCCACTTTGGTTCATTAATATTGATTAAGCCTAGCTCAGCAATGTGGAAAATGTAATGACAACAACAATGTCTTATGGTTTAAATTTTCTATGATTAACTTAATGCTCATTCTGATTCTCAGATCTTCTCAACATACATGTGCAAATTCAATACTAGTCACAGGGTAAGCAGCAACCCACCCTTTTTATTTCAGACCCACCCTTTTTATCAAGGCACCCTTTAAACTGAAAATTCTCTGAACCCCACCGTTCTGACAAATTTTGGATTTTTCTAGACCCACCCTTTCTAAAGCGTGTCGTGCATACAGTGTAGAACATTTTAAGTGATTCACATTCATGCAAAACGCATCCTGTGCAACATCCTGTCTATTAAACAGATATGCTATCAATGCTATACAAATAATGAATATTATGAGTGCAATGAGATGAAAAATAAAACTTTCACCAAGTTTTAAAATGGAACATTTTATTTTTTTATTCAACGAAACTCTTCTTTCCATTGCATGAATTAAATATTCATAAATTTGTTCAATATACACTCCCGGTCAAAAGTGTTTGCGCACCAAACCTTTAACCAGCCATATCTCGAGAACTGTTCATCATTTGCGCCATATTTTTTCGGATTTATATTTTACATATATCTAAAAAAACAAGGATTGCATTTATCGCATTTGAAAATATGGCGTGCTTAACATATTTTGCACTTTCTTCTGCACATAATAAACGGAGTTTAAATACAAAACTGCACATTTGTTGGAAAACTTTTTACCTGAAAATGTTCTTCACACGGTGATAATGAGCATTGAAAAATAAACAACATAGGAACATATCAAAAAGTGGGTGTGGTGTATGGTCCAGGAAATCAGCAATTTTTATGGTTATGGAAGATCGAATATCAGAAGAAACATAAATTTCTTATATTGGATACATTAAGCACCTATAAAAAACATGAATTTTTTCACAGATTTGGTCGTTTGATATAATAATTACGTTCTTGCCCGTATTTAAGGGTGTGCAAACACTTTTGACCGGGAGTGTAACTGATATAAAGATTCTTATTCTTTGATGCATTTCATTTCTAATAAAGTCTAGATCTTCAAAGTGATCGACGCATTTCCGCAATTATTAATTCAAACTCTTTCAAAATAAGTTTTCAGTGTTTGTTTTGTAAAAACAAATCTAGTAGCAACAGTGAACCTAGAATTAAGAATATTGGTCTCAAAAACAGTGTCCATCAAAATATGTTTGAACATTAGGCATTATCTTGAAAACTGAAGAAAATGGCAAATTGTAGCCAATGTAATTTCAACATGCAATCAGTTTAAAATGTCTATCCCAGGCACAGTGCCAAAAGAGATCCACAATGGTCAGAAAGGGACCAGATTGGTCCAGAAATGATTTTTAAGGAAATATCATTGTCCAGTACTGTAGTTTTAATCTTCAAATAGATCTATGAATGAACTTCGCTATATTATGCATCTAAACTGTTGACTTTTATTTATTAAAAAACTTTGTCAATTGTGTAATAACATTGGAATATTTGATAAACAAATTAGCATATATTTGGTGGAAATGTGTAAATTTCTTGATACAATGATGAGTAAATTTCTTCATCAGAAGTCAAAAACATACACTTCAGAATTGATATTTATTCATGGGAACTATATAAGCTATATTTATATTAAAAAAATAAATAAAACATATTTTTTTTTTCAATATATACCAATACTTAGATTAACACATACATAAATAGCTATTGGTCTCCCAGACCCAGACATAGATCCTTCATGGTTATATCAAGATATAAATTAAATCAAAACAGTCTCATACGCCTGTAGCAACATCTTGGGACTACACAAGGAATAAGAAGCAAAACAGTTGGCAATTTAATTACAGATCTATAAACGATCTTAAATGCATGTGTCTGGCATAGAAATAAAAACAACCAACTTTATTCATGAAAAATCAATGTTATTTTATATTTCAGTTAAAATGTATGTAGAAATGTTCATTCAAACTCTTATTTATGTTTACTGATTTATTAACACTTTAATATTCTTACAATATAGGCCTAAGAAATTTTTTCTCAGTGTATTTTAATAAGTTTGTAAGCATTTAAGCGCAAACTGTAAATTAATTATAGGTAAGATGTACTTTATTCTGTTTTGTATATGTTTACTTCCAGGAAAAGGTAAGAACTGCCCTAGAATGACCTCAAAATCAGAAGAAAAAATGGAAAAAAAATCCCCAAAACATTTTGGCAAAACTAAAAAAAACCACCAAAAACCTGAAAAAATCCAAAACGAAAAATGGGCCAGTTGAACAAGCCTTTCTAGTAATTTCCATATTAAATTTTGTTAAAACAAATGTCAATCAATTTGTCTTGAAACTGAATCACTGCACTAGGTTTGCACATCAGCATGTGACCCAGGGACTTCAGTTTGAGGGGAGTGAGCTCTACTGAGCTGCCTCTAATGCTTAATGGGAGCTCAATCAATAGAGCGCCTTGCATGATGGTATTAACATCTAAATTTCCACATAGCTCCCCTAATTGCTTCCCTAAAGAACTTACAGAGAGCTTTTAATAAATGAGCCTCTGCAAATTTCAAATGGAAGTCAGTGTATGTCTGGCATTATATTGATAAAGCACAATATAATTTTCAACGTTTCTGAAAATAATACATGTATTAACCCTTATCTTACCCCCTCCCCCCCTCCCCTTAACAATTCATCACTAATTGCACTAACTGAGAGCAAAGCAAAGTGACCCGGTTAGGTAAGTATTGCCTCGTTTACAGTACGTGATTTTGATGGAAAAAAAATCCAAGGGTACAGCCTAACAAGGGGAGGGTAAGCTGTTAAAGTATGAGGGTAAAATGGGGGAGGGGGAGTTGCCACCTCTACAAATCTTAAGTCACCATTTTGAAAAAATATCTGCATGGTATGGATGTTAACACCATTTTCCTTCTTCGGAAGCATAAAACTGGTAAAATTCAGATACAGTTTATGTTACAAAATTATGACCAATTGCAATTTGCAAAAAATAAAATATTTCAGACCGGAAGTTATAACGTCATTTTTAATGACATTAATTATTAAATGCATTTGCTAATTTCCATAATTTTGGTATCAATGGAAACAGGCACATAAGGCGACAAAAAACCCTGTTTTATGGACGGGCGGGCGGGCCGTCAAATTTTGTCAAAAAAAGCTGATTTTTCATGAGTTTGGCAGGAATAAAAGAAAAATTCTTCAAAAACCCAAATTCAAGATCCATAGCATTCAAGGTCGTTTAGACCCATAAAACAGGGAGAGGGGTTCATCGTCTAATAGAATTTTTTCAGTCGGAGTGCTGGATTTTCAAATACTCCTATATTTTCCTATACTATGGCACAAAAAAACTAATCTTTGAGTGGTTCAATTTCAAATTTCACAGGGAGGGGTGGTAACCGCCAACTCCTTGATAACAAATTTCACAAAAATACCGTGGTAAGACAACTGATAAATGTTTGATGCGTGTAAGCCTACACTTATATTGTATGCCAATTTTGTTTCATATTCACTACAGATTTCCTTTAATATTTCTACTCTTCTATTACCATTATGAAAACAGGATATGAAGTTTATCATACACATGATATTATTACTACACCACGTGAATTGTGAATTATGAGACCTTGTCCTTGGATTTTTTTTATTCATACGTTTTGTGCATTAAATAAGATTACATATTATCAATTATGTTATTCTAATACTAGTGCAGAGCTGACAGACAAATTAGTTCATAATTTGCAAGGTTGGTGTTAAAGGGGCAATTCATGATCCACTTTTCACCCTCAAGGTCACCTCTATCAAATTAGAGTTTTTTAGCTTATAAGAATCCTTAAGTGGTATATGTTTCGATCCCCAAACCATTCTTTCAGATGTGCTTGCATTTTTGAGAAAAGTGAGAAAATGTGTCATTTTCTAATTATTGTCGGGGCCCCGACAGTAATTACAACACAGTAGTCTATGGGGATTTTCAAAATGCTGAAAAGCTTGTAACTTGGAAACGAACGGTCAGAATCAAGTGAAATTTTCAGTATATATTAATGTTGTGCTCTTCTTTTTATTTAGCTAGAAAAGAGACCACATCAAAATCATGAATTGCACCTTTAACCAATCAGTTTTGTAACCCATTTCTTGGGGGGTCTGGGATAGATTTAATTGGCATGAACTTCGAGATGAATTTATACAATTTTCCAAAATTATTAATGTCATATACCATATTGTACCCTTGTAGAGAAGTTTCAAAAAATGCGCAAAATTTCGGTCTGGTTGCCATGGTAACCGCCTAGAGCCTCTGATTGGCTAAACACTTAAACGATCATAACTAAAAAACGAAAAATACCCTTGGTATCAAACTTGTAAGGTAGGTGTAGCCTGAATATGCAGGGCACTATGAAGCCGGATTGTTCTGTAACCTTCCAATCAGGTAATTTTGCTTTATAATTCAAAATTGGAAACTTTTTTAAAAGGCCATAAAGGTCACTTTGTGCCATTTGAAGGACCGAAGGTGTTTTTTCAAAAAGTGGCTTTATAATGCCCTGCGTCTATGTCTTTTCTATAGGTGCTTCAAATTTTGTACAAATTTGACATACAGTTTTTGAGTTACGATTGTTCAAAAATCGCAAGTTTGCGCCTTTCTACTTTTGAGATATAAGCCTTCGAACATTGACAAAAAAGAAATTTGAAAAAATAAAATAAAATTGATACTCAGACTATAAGTAACTATAATAATATATTTACACATCACATTCTAAGCCAAATTCGGTCAAAATCGGATTTAATTTAGCGGAGTTATGTACAGCAGGTTTAATAGCCGGGTGAGATAAAATAAAGAAATATATAACAAAACGACAAACTCCAAAATTTTGGTTGCATATTATTCAGAATGCATTATCTTGATAAAATAATTGATTTATTTCATGGGAAAATGTAATTATTTTATTAAAATCTAATTTAAATGAAAATCCAAAAAATTACAGGGTGAGTGTTCTGTACAAACAAATTTATAGGAAAAGCATCCAGAAATTTGTGACTTCCATTCTTAAAATTGCCATATCTTCGGAACCGAATGTCCGTTTGAACTCAAATAAAAAGCATTATAAAGTAAGATTCTGTAGTTTTTCTTTGTGATAATATCTCATTTTTCTGATCTAAACGAATTTGTTGGTAAATCTACCCCAGACTCCCCCCTTAAATCAAGGGGGATAAAAATGGAACAAAGAACGTGTTTTTGGCCATACAAGGAAAATCACACATTTTGGTCCAAAGCTAACATTACCATCATGCTCAGCATGTAAATCAACTTCTAAATGTGTACATGTATTCTTTTATAAGAATTTAATCTACAGAACTTTGATGAGTAGCAGAGTAAAAACTTGTTCCTAAAAATATTTAGGGTGATACCACTTTGGCCATTCAGACAACATCATAGTAAGCCCTTTTAATAGACAAACAGAACTTACTACACCTCATGAATATTAATAAGTTCATGCAATTTTTTATTGGTCAAATAGCACAGATGCGTAAAAAGTAATTTTGAGTACATTTATTTCCCGTGTGCATGTTAACCCTTCAAGTAGAGCCATGTGGATATGCCTTTTCATGCTGTTCCTGTGTGTTTCGCACACACGAGGAGGTACATTGTAGTACTGCCGCATGGCTCATGACAAAATACTCAAATTTGTTGCCTTTAAATTTATTTCCAAGTTAAATTGTGACTTTTTAGAGGTGTAGTAAAACCAATACAACATGGTTTATTTTCGGAGAAGTATTGCAAAATACTGTATTTTGCTTTACTTCCCCTCAAACGATGTTGTATACAACAAGAGGACAAAGTAATTGATGTAAATCAAAAATGTGAGCAGTTTACACCCGGGGTGGGGGGGGGGGCACTTTTACGTGCATGTTGTAACCATGCGCGTGAATTGACTTTTCAAAATCACCCTAAGCTGGGATTACTGAGGCTGTCAAAATATACCCTAAACAAGGATTTTAGACGTAAAAATATACCCTAAGCAAGGATGTTGACGTAAAAAGTATACCCTTAGCAAGGACGTAGAAGTAAAATAAACCGTAAGCAAGGAATCGGACAAAATAACACCCAAAAAGAGGACAATGACTTCAGTATTTTTCCCCTTTATTTGCCCAATGTTGAAATGGATGAAATGATTAGTCATGCTTACAAACCTACAAGGTAGACCCTAAGGTAAAAGTCATTATAATTTGAGAAGGGTTGTTAGCACAGTGCTGGAAAGGTGCTGTTATTATAACAAATTTGGTTTCACAATTATAAAATGGTGATAAATATAATGATGGTGATAGATAACTGAATAATTCTTATATTTTGTGAATACTAAGAGCAAGTTCAGAACTTTGTTTACATGGGCCGAGTTGGTCAGGGTATAATGCCAACAGGTTGCCGTTTGTTGTCAGTTTTTATTAGCTTTAATTTATTATGGATATATCGGAGTGCCGACTGTATGTTATTCACTTGCCAAATTTTCAAAACATATTACGAAATTGGAGGAATGATTTTCAAAGGAATCTATAGAATTGGAACTTCTAAAAGAGGCATCTCTTTTGTATACCAAAAGTGAGGATTGCAATGGAAAAAAGCACCCTAAAAGTCCGAAAATGGTCTGTTTTGATACCCTAAACAAGGATCCGTGCGGATCCTTGTTTTTCTTGCAAGCGGATGATTACAGGTTTGAATCCGAGTGGCCCCCCCCCCGGGAGTTTACAGTAGGCTGGCTTTATTTCTATTTATACATTAGACATACCTCTCTGCTTTCTTTCACCTCCTCTGGCGCCATCTGTCTCACAAGCATTTCTCCTCCTTGACTTTAGGTTCTGAAATGTAGCAATAAAGCATAAAACAATTTCCTAAAAATGGACTTAGATAGAGACTATATACAATTTCCATCAGAGATAAGACCAAATAAATTATTAGTGTCATACATCATAAATATTCATATTGTAATCATGTTCAGTCATTGGCCGATTAAAAGCTACTTCACGGTTGGTAGTTTCCCTACAACCTTATCCCCAGAGTCACAGTGAGATGTATATACTAAAACAAATACTGGTACATGGTTTTATCGTTGCAGTAGTGCCAGACAGTACTTGTAATGAGACTATCATCCCTAACAGTCAGTACCTTGGGAAAGATAGATTGCTCCACATCACCCCATGAAGTATTTGCATAATACCCCAGCAAATTGAAATAAATAAGTAAATCAAAAGACAAAAATGACATACCAAAGGCAAATGGCTTGAATTAGGCAATTACTGAAACAAAAAGGCTCATTTCCAAGGGTGCCTAGTGCAGGATGTAGGATGACTTTTCTGCAAGGTGTGGGATGTTTACTGAAATTGAGGTGTCTGGTCCACGCGCCAGTACGCGCTAGTTTCCGAGTTGGTAAGTGCCGCAATACGCATATACTCGAGTAGTGTTTTGAAGCTAAAAATTGCCATATTTTAATATTTTTCTGGAAAATTAGTTTGGTGACCCCTAATTTTTATTGTATTATTTGAAAGAGCATACTAGTGCGCAACTTTTGTGAAAAAATTGGCAAAAATTTGCAGGCAAAATTTTTGAATCAACACTAAATAATGTCACTTTTCCCATAGACCCCTGTACAAATTTTTCCTAAAAACCCTCCAAAAATGCTGTTTTTAAACCGACTCGCGTGCAAAAACGAGTCTGTTGAACCCCAATTTTTATTTTAGAATTCGGTTTTACATCGATAAAATATCATTCATGCCAATTTTTACTAGAAATTTTCGGGCAGATCTATCATGGACCAGACACCTTAAAGTTGACTGGAAGGTCGCTTGCATTTTGCAGGGAGACTCCTTTGCAGGGTTGCCTTTTTTCACTTATCAACACATTAGTTGTCCATCTCATGATATACTGACCATTAATAAGGTCATTTGAAGTAAAGTCAAAAAATATTCTTAAAGTTGAGCTGATCATCTAATGTCATCATGGTTAGGCTACAACTATGACTCAACCACATATGGTCTAAACTTGCAGAGAGCAGGAGCGGATTTAAGGAAGGGGATGAGCCAGTACATGTCCCCATATGGTATGAATCAGTATGCCTACTTTAAAACAGACTGAACTATTTTAAAAACTAAGTTGAAATAATATGGAGCAAGGCTTCAAATCAACAGCCTATTAAGGCTATCGATATTGAACAAAATAGCTTGTGAGAGGAATATCTATCATATACAGGTAGGTTCTCAGTAAAGATTGCATTAGCAGAAAAATTGATAAATATAGCCCTAGTACTGGACTGCAGACAAAAGTATCACATGTACATATCTTATACAACATTAATTACAATGTGAAGTTCACCAAAGGTTGAACTTGCTCAAGAGACCAAAAGCTTTACATGACTTCCAAACCATTAGCAATAAAAGTTTCTCGCCCAAGGAAACAAGAAGTTACATAGTACTGATGTGATACTCGAACGAAGAACCTTGGGATCATGAACTACAATACAACTATTAGACTACAGTACTCAACATTTTTTTTTTCAAATTTACTTTAATTTTATAAGTGATGCTGCATGTATTACTTACACTAGCAACATGACGCAAATATCTCTGGAAACAACTCCTTGTCACATTTGGTAAATACGGCGATGGTAATATTTCATGTTTTTCTACAAAAGTCTCTCCCCATGTCTTAGTAAAGAAATCCGTTTCTCGCCTCGCTTTCCTGGGGTCATTCAATACAGCAGGCAAGTTGACTACTGATGAATACACTGTCCACTTCTCCTCCTTTTCTTTCTCTTCTGCCTCATCAGCAACAGATGAGGCATCATCTGCAGGTGGTGTGGTCATCAATTTTGATGTCTTGTTGGCACCTGTAAGAACATTTTAAAAAAAGTCTAGATAAGGCCAAAAAAGAAACAAGTTTGTTTCTGGTAACCCGCGCGCGTTTCTGTTAAGTTACATAGTTCCTGCATTAATTTTTTTTTTGTATTTCGTATCAAAAAAAATCTTATTGTTGATAAATAAAATAATTCTGTAAAAAACTTGCATGTTGTATTATTGAACATGAAAGAGAAACCAAGGGCGGCTAAAGTTATATACAAAATTGTTATGGTTAATAATGATAAGTAATAAAAAACATAAGAAACCAAGAGCATTGTTTTAATGTGTTTTTCTTTCTGCATTTTTGGTAAAAAAAAAAAATAAATAAAAAAAATAAATAGCATATCGCATTGCATTTTTGACAAGTAAAAAATAAAAAATAAAAAAGCGCATACCTATATTGCATTGAACTTTTCAAGCATGCTATCAGAAACAAACTTTTTT
>JXSR01S047814.1:4246-18350 GCA_000969725.1 Ophiothrix spiculata
AATTATCCCACTTATATAGCGCTTTTTCCGATTGAACATCGGATCAAAGCGCTTATGACAATTATTACATTACCAATAGAATACGGTCAGCTGCCATTTACAATGTCCTTGTTATCGGACGGCGCTACTCGACTATATTCCTATAGTAATTACCCATATAACGCTAGGGTCGACGAATCAATGGAGACTAAATGCCTTGCCCAAGGGCATAACTCGTTGGCGCTAACGGGACTCGAACTCACAACCTACTGATTATGAGTCCTGCTCTGTTCCGCTAGACCACACGAGCTCCCATTTTCGGACTGACGCATTGTATTTTCGGACTCATTAATGTAAGCCTATTATGTCGAACTAGCACATTGGTTTTCGGATTCGGACTAGCGCAGTGTTTTTCAAATTCGGACTAGCGCAGTGTATGTCATTTCCGGACTAGCGCAGTGTATTTTCATTTAGGAAAATTGTGTAGTCGGACTAGCGCAGTGTCGGACTAGCGAGTACACCCCAATATGCACATAATGATGTAAATTGTAACATGTTTTGAAAACAATTAGTGTATATTATATAACTATATATCAGTGGCATGTACTCCTACTTGTATAAGATGAAAAAAGAAGTTTTTTTAAAAAAATACGTGCACCGAAGAGGTAATTCCACCTAAAGCATATGTTACTCTAGCCTGTATATCTAACTGTGTGATTATCGGTAATGTTTTCGACGTGTCGGATGTTTGTCTCTCGACATATCGATACTCAAAAAGCCTATCGATAACATCACTACTTTAAACATCTATTTTTCAGTACTCACTCCCGATGAAATTCAGCTCGTCTTGACTATGAATACTCGTAAGATTTGCGCTCAATGTTTCACATTTTCTCTTAGCATACTCAAAACTGGATTTATCATAATGAATAAAATAGAAACAGAACTCTTCATAACTTTCCCAACATGCATCACCTGAAATAATAATAAAACATCAAATGATAGGACCAAAACATATGTACTCGTAAGATTAGCGCTCAATTTTTCACATTTCTTCGTGGCATACTCAAAACTGGATTTATCATAATGAATAAAATAGTAACAGAACTCTTCATAACTTTCCCAACATGCATCACCTGAAATAATAATAAAACATCAAATGATATATCGATAGGACCAAAACATATGTACTCGTAAGATTAGCGCTCTATTTTTCACATTTCTTCGTGGCATACTCAAAACTGGATTTATCATAATGAATAAAATAGTAACAAAACTCTTCATAACTTTCCCAACATGCATCACCTGAAATAATAGTAAAACATCAATCAAATGATAAGACCAAAACATATGTTTGCAAAATTACTCCTTGCTAGAGAAGATACATTAAAAGTGAAATCCCTTACCAACCAATCTACCCCTGTCGCAAGTCGGACTAAATTATATATATATTCGTTTACATAATCATCGTGATTCATCTTTTTTTCTCCGAAAATTAAAATATGTTTTATCACCACAGTGTGGTATACTATGAGAATTCATGACTATTTATATCTATTCGCCTGGCCTGGTTGCATACTAGTATATTATGAAATTAAGAATTTCTTACGATACAAATGTCGCACGTCTATTGCAAAATAAATTGACTGTTTTACAAACTTTAATAACTTGCATTAATGTGTACTTTTAAGTACAGGAAAAAGGTTATTCTTAAACTCAATTAAAATAAAATTAAGAGTAACCTGTACAAAATGTTAGAATTTTTTTTATATCTAACTGATATTTCTAACATACCAAGTATCAAGAATAAATCACCTCTTTTATTTTGTATTCATATACTCAATATAGTTAACATATGGAAACATATTGGAAACATATTGTGCGTAGTTTATCAAACTAACTGTAAACGTATTTTATAAATATATTTTCATAGATATAAAATTAATCAAATGTGTTTTTTAAAAATGAAATAAAACGCAAAGACTTTGAGGAAAATATTTCATTGTGATACTTACAACGTCCACAATTGAGTTGATAATGACACCTTATGTCGTTGATATTGCCTGACAACAACGGTCTATTAACATACTTTGGTTTATATGGTCTAATGGGTGTCCATCTATTCACACCTCCCATGGTTATTTTTGTGCATCCGCATGCATACAAATTGTCATAAGGTAGTGTCCATTTCCATTTGTTTCCTGCAATCAATTCCCTCCCAACTTTGCAAACGTATGCATCGATTATAAGAAGAAACTCTGTTGAGTAAAGTTGAAATTCATTTCAGAGTGTATATTCCAATCTATCTATCTATCTAACCTACCTACCTACCTACCTACCTACCTATCTACCTACCTTCCTACCTTCCCACCCTACCCACCTACCTACTAGCTACCTACCTTCCTGTCTACCTACCCACCTACCTTCCTGTCTACCTACCTACCTACCTACCTGCCTGCCTGCCTGCCTGCCCGCCTGCCTGCCTACCTGCCTACCTACCTACCTACCTACCAAACCTGAATCTAGTATCTGTTCCACGCTGGTGAAGTGGAACTCAATGAGTTGGTAAATATTAGAATCAAATTTAAGGGGTCCAATTTGAATTTTAAGGGTTTTAGAAGATTTTTTACCATCCTGCTAAGTATTTATTATAATTAATTTAGATGTAGTTAGGCCTAACATTTTAAGTTTTATCTAGCTATTTTTACACTATCAGTGAATACATACCGTTATTACTACATAAATGTTGCGAGACGAATGATCAATGACAATCATGAAGAAAAATCGTGAATCAGTTATGAGGCAACCGTTGTATTTCATCTATTCTGGCAACAGATAAATTTGATTCTAATATTTACCAACTCATTGAGTTCCACTTCACCAGCGTGGAACAGATACTAGATTCAGGTTTGATCATACAATCAGCACGTAGGTTTTGCAAGTCTAGTAATAGCTCGACAAAAAATGCTTGTTTTGTTTAATAAAATTTTAGCAGATAAAATACAAATTGTAGTTCATGAATTTAATTATTAAAGGGTTAAATGAAAAAAAAATATTAACTTGACTTTACTTTTTTACGCTAAATTGTTAGCACGCACCGTTTTATTATTTATGACATGATCATCAACTGCTCCGCTAGAAATTGCTACACACGGGAGACCAAACACAACAATAATAAACTACTGGTATTGATATTGTTACATGTTGTTACTCTATTAAGAAACCATGGCAACATTGAGTCAAACACATATTATTTTTGATGTGATTTTGTAGAAATTCATTAATATTTTTTTCTTAAGATTTTTTTTTGGACTGCCTCATTATTTTTCTGCCGGCCGTGATTTTTTCTGGGAGCGGCGCTCCCGTGCTCCCGTGGATTTCGAAGCCCTGTAAAAGACGGCTGTCTGTAATTTTGCTACTTAATTGTTTTGTATCTTAATTATATGTGTTTATTAGTAAAAACTAGTCTGGCATAGCACCTTTATGATTTACAATTTTTGATGCCATCTTGGCTAACGATTTCATTGTTAATATGTGTTGGGCACATTAAAAAGAACATCATTGCGACAAACTCAACTTTGAGATACGGCTGAAGTGGAACATGACCAAAATGATGACTGACAAAGATTGGAAGGTCGGATTTCATGTCTAGCAAAATATATGTAAATTTTCAACATGCTCAAAATTATTCTTGGGACAGTCTCCTTTGTACAAAACACTGGCAGTTTCCACCACCTCTAGCTCAAACTTGTTAACATTAGCATTTTTTTAAATATTTTGAACATTTGGAAATCTTGTCTGCTAAATTTGATTGAAATCCGGAGATAATAAGTGGTACTGAACTAATAAAACCACGAATGGACATTCAAGTATTCAAGACGAAAGAACTAGAACACTGATACCAATTACACAATTTTGACCAAAATATACTGTAGGATGTCCAAAAATTAACAGCATATTTTTAAATGTTCATAACTTAAAAACCAAGATTAGTTGATAGAGGAGACTTGTATAATTATTCTGGTACCAGATATTATGGAATCAGTAACCTTCTAGGATAGCAAGGAGGTCTGAAAGTTCAAAGTGGTTGAGCCTCTGTACCATTCACTGTTGACACTCTTCTGTCACTTCATCTTGACGACATTGCGCCTCAAACAGCTAAAGATTTTACAAAAGCTGTATCAATTAACTTTTTCATGAAGAATGATATCGCTCAAGACAAAGGAACCCTGGCCCTTTCACTCTAATGATTAAAGTTCGGCTGATTACTTTTTTGTGTTGTTGTAAGGACAGTTTATCGCAACACACTGTACAGAACATTTCCAGTAAAATCAGGAAGTTTAAGAACACATGCACAAATGTCGATAACTTTGTCGTTAGAGGCAAAGGATGTTGAAATCTGCAAGAACATATTCTGAGATACCAGTCAGCGTAATCTTGATAAGAAGGGGGTAATTTAATATGCCCCTGTGAGTGTAACTTTGAATGTTTATTAAGGGGTAATGCTATTGTACATCATTTAAAGATAATCATAATGCTATAGTTACGTATTGACTAATGAAAAAGACATTTTAATGAGCATCATGTAAATATAAAGACGATACCACAATCAAACATTTTCTTATTAAGTCATGGTATTAACATTGTAGATGATGTTTCACTGAATAGGTCATGAAAATATTCATGAATGATTCTTCTGTCTTCAAACATTGATCCCTCCCTATATTTGAATCGCACATTTATTTTTCTTCTCAGTATGAAACTGTGATCTTTACGTTTTTTGGAAGTGCTTTTCAAAAATTGTAATACTATCATGTTTGGTACCAAAATAATTCTAAAAGTTCAATATATATGTCTATAGTTGCCATACGAATTTTTTTTGTTTTAACGTTATAAGCATTTTAAAATGTGCAGTTAATTTTTGGACACCCTGTATATACATTTTAATTTGGCACGTCACATTATCGTATTCCATTTTTACACAAACGTTCACTCTTCCCGACAGTTTTTTAAATGAAAGGTTAATCATCTATCTATTTATCTATCTATCTATGTCGACAGCGGTCGGAAGCCATGATGAATTTTCTCCACTGCTGTCTGTTTAGCATGAGTTTGAGAAGTTCATTTGAATTGAACTTCTCAAGGGTAATCATGGTTATATAAAAAACTCTGTTAACACTATCATTTCTGTTAAAATAATTTTTAAACAAATCTCTTAAAATACATCCAACTATTAATAAAGGCATTAAGTTAATTCAGAAAAATTATCTTTAAAAAAATTGTAGGGTATATCTACCATAAGGGTTTGTGGTCACAAAAAGATGTCAAAAGGCCAAAATGCACTACGCTGCGCACTATTATTGGTTGCTCGAGTCAGCATTTGTTTGAAAAAAATTATACTATGTGTGATGAACGCGTATTTAATATGCATTTGTAATGTTCAAATTTGTAGGAAATCTTATGATTTCAATAATACCTGAATTTTTCGAAAATATTAAAGTAAAATTTAAGTAAATCAACTTACATACCTGATGTTAAACAAAGCGCACACATATACGCAATTAACTGCTTGTTCGGCAACAGTCTCATCTCGAATCTGTCAAATCGACAATAAGTCTGCAAATAGGCATATCTGTTCAAACAGGCTGATCTGAAACCAGATCAAATAGACTGGTGATGCTGTTTTCTTGTTAAACCATCGTCTAACCGGGGGGGGGGTGTTTTTGCAAACCCCTAATGTTTTTTCCCGTAGCATAAAAACTCAAAAGCAACCGACCCCAGGCTTTTGAGTAATCTCTTTTACATCCTTTGCGGTCATTTTGATGAAAAAATGGGGACTACCACCTAAGGTGTGGTTAGGGTAGGCTGTCAAAGTTGGGGTGTAAATGGGGGTTTGTTGCAACCCGGCGATATTTTTGACAATTTTAAATCGCCATTTTGAAAAAAAACCCGCATGCTGTGAGGCTGGAACTTGCAGGGCATGTTAGAATTGTCATTTGATGATTTTGGTGGCCATTTTTGACCTTTATGACGTCATAATTACGTAACGCCTTAGCCGATTTTTATGATCTTGGTATCGTTGGATAGGGGAGGACCATACCTATCTATTGATAGCAAAACCAAGTTCATAGGGGGTTCCGTTCTAAAAAATTAGAGGGGTGGTGTAACAACCCCCTTTAATTTGACGTGTTACAAAAAAGGCTTGGTTTAGACGAGGGTTAAAGATACAGACATATAAACTTATTTTCAACATGATTTATTTAAGCAAGACTGAGTCACGGACTAAAATGTTTCACTATCTTAGTGTCTCCCATAACCAGGAGTCCGGGTCCAATAATTTATGTAACTACACGGAATATCAATGATATTGATCGTACATGTACAAGTACGTTCTACAAACATTCGTAAATGCTGGGAAGATAACTGGCGGGGAAGGATGTAGCGATCTCCTCACCGCAAATATAACAATAAAGTGGAACCTGGTCCAATCGCTTCGAAAAAGAGATGGGCACTCTGACCTGTGAAAATAGAGGCCGTCCCTGCCTGTAGCTTTCAAGTTACATTTATCAAACTGTTGTATTGCGCAAATTCCCTTCCACTATAACCATGATTTCCAAATCAATGAATCCGTTTAAAAACAAATTTAATTCAACTTACGTTTTTAGATCGTCCAAACTTTATTCGTGAAACAACACTACACATTTAATAACATAAAAATAGACTTGATGAGTTAACTGTGAGCTCTCCATAACCTGTTACATTGCCAGCTTAACACACTCTGTTAATACGAAATGGTGTTTTGATTCGTCATCTGACCCGAGCTCTCTTTGTTACTATGGTAGCAGAAAAAAGCAATATTCTCAGGATTTAATGTCATTTATATTGTTTATTACTTACATTAATTTTTCATGATTTTACAAAATGTGTCCAATATAGTGAGCTTTAATACTTATTATTTTAGATTTAATATTTAATTTCCTTATTCGTATTTGTTATTTATACTGGTTTAACATGTATTCTAAGCTTGCCTTTTTTTGAGCATTTAAAAGTGCTTTAATGAAAGTTAACATTTGACGTTACCAAATATATTCAGTACGCCATGTTTATTCATATTCCAGTTCATATTGCTCTTATCTCAGCTAAATATAACATTTTAAATAGCTACATAATATTGGTCACTCTATTATTTTTAAAAATAGAACAAACACTTGAAAATTAACAAGTGTCGAAAAAGCCTATTCAAACTCTTTCACTGTCTTAAACTGAAAGTCTCTTTCGACTTGCGGCACTGTAACTGTATTACTCCCACCGTCATGCAATGCACCACTTTGATTTTGAATGAAGCATTTTATGATTTCCTCATAAATGTCTGACCCATAGCATTTAATGCAAAGTTTGTGAGGAATAAACAAAACTTATATTTTCTGCTTTGATAAAAACCACTATAAACAGAATTTAATATAAATTCAAATTTGTTCCCACTCTCTACAGGGTGGATCAAAAAACTTAGAACCCAAGTTCAATGTCACTTTTCAGACAGTAATTGCAGGACAATCAACATAAGTTGCAAAAGAATAATTGATAATACCTTTTAAACCATCCCTGAAATGTTGATGCGATTTGCATCGCCAGGTCTTAAGGTACATCTCTTTATGCAAATCGTCCTTCAAAGTTGCTTGTCCACGAAGGCTTTTCTTGGTTTTTGTCTTCAATCTATTCCTCTTAATCTGTATCGTATTTGGTTCCACACGTGTTGCACTGCAGGTTTAATTAGACATGTTCATCTGATGAAAGTGATTGATCATCAATTTTGAATTGAATGATGTACCTTAACATAAGGCTGAAAACATAGTTAATAGGGATACTAGTTGTACGTGTATTTGGAACGTGTTTTGAACATTAATTACATTTTTGGCTAATGATACTGATTTTGGATCTGAACTAAACTGACATGACTAATGGCATACTTGTACGAAAAACACCACATGTTTTATTTCTGGAACAAAAGTGTCAAAACATTAATGAGATGCATTTATCAAAAACAACGCCCATGGAAAATCAGCGCAACGTTTGCGCTTGCGCTTGCGGCAAAGTGATGGATCAATCACATTAGCTGCGTTAGTTAGTAATTTATATAAATTTTAAAAGCAATCTGGTTATGACTTGATGTCGATGTCACAATACGATTTTAATGATGCAGGTTGGTTCGAAGATTTTGAATCCAGAAAAAAAAATACGACTTTTAGCTTCAATTCTACGTGCAATACATTCGCCAGCGAAAAAACGTACTAGTCAAAGATGAATATAAGTACAAACGCCTCAGAGTTAACTGAAATTTGCAGTGGAGTAACCAATATCGATTTTCGTAATCTTTCCGATCCCGAGGAGGCTAAAGACTGGTTATACAGCAGCACTGATATTTTCATTATCACAGTCATTGTACCTATTATATCATTTTTTGGCATTTTCGGCAACGGGTCATTCTTGTACATGTGTGTACGCGTAAAAGAGGTTCGCGACTCTCCTGTGACAGTTTATTTAGTTAATTTGGGTATCTGTGATGTACTTTTTCTCATCTCTTCAAATATACATTATACCCTTACTATCCATGTGGATAAAACGAAGACTCTCGCTTACTGGCCAGTGAATTCCTCTCTGGGGTGCTCAGCTGTAACACTCTCGGTATACATCTGGTACTTTGCATCCCTTGGATTCGTAACGCTTATCTCAGTTGAACGTTACTTCGCTGTATGCAAACCACTGAGCATTTTAGATTTTACAAGAAGAAGACGTATCTTCATCATTGGAGTTTGGGTTTTAGGCGTTGCACTTTGTTTAACCTTAGTGCCTCAGTATGGACATTTTCAATACTACTGTGTCATATGGCCTGATACGGTAGAGTTTTACGACCTCCCGATGCTGATAAACGATTGCGAACCAGTGAGTCAAATATGGCTTATATGGGCAACTTTACTGTCAATTATGTCACTACTCTTAACTGGGATTGGGAACAGCTTCCTGTATGTAAAAATTATAACTGCTTTGAAGAACAGACCAGAAAGTTCCATGAAATCACGTGCAGATCGTACGCGCTACCAAGTGACTCGCACACTGGTGGCAAACGGAATTATTTTCTTCCTTTGTCAAATAGTTTACCGAATCTGGTCTGTCGATGACATTTTCGATCGTATCTATGAAGATATCGATCTTCTTGACTCCTTACAAAAAGAAACGTACGTGCTCACGACTGGGCGCGCTTTTATACTGATCAATTCTGTCATCAACCCATACTGGTATATTTTCAGCTGTGAACACTATAGACATGCGTTTATACGCGCATTTTGCGAACGGTAAAGTTCGTCTACTAATATGACGTGACCAAGAAAACAAGTCGGTTAATTTAATGTGAACGGGCTTGATAAGAATACACTTCGTCGAGGACACAATGTCACAATTGAACGACATCCAGGATCATGCAAAACAGTATGCATTCCAATAGACCCTTATTGGAATCATCGCTGTAGACCTATATAAACATGAATATACGTAATAAGGACGAACACGACACCCCGTGCAAGTTAAAGTATGGCAACCCAGAGCACACATTTTAACGTTAGTTGGTAGCATTTTGAGCTACTTTGTAGAATCTTAATACCGTAAGAATTGTAATGTTAAGGATCCATTCCCTATTGACCCTAAATTTAGCGACTTGATAGGATCTTGGTTTTGATTTTTAAAAAGATCAATGTAAAAACTGCAACTGTTGTAACTATTTGTAGCACACGTTAGACTTTGTAGATAGTTATCTTAGCACATAATGGTCATGGAGATTACTGTGGCTCAAGTAATGTCATTCCATAAACAATTACACAAGAGCTGCTCAACCCACAGACATAAAAGGGAAATCCCAAAGTTTGCCGTTATTTGTGTTCGGCATGGAGACCAATTTGGCGGTATTCTGGTTTTGCATGTGGCTGAGTGGTTAGAACGCTGGACTACATGTAATTTTAAAATGGATCATTAATATAGGAGGTTCAACATATAAATAAATAGATTTATTTTTCATAAAGCACCATACAGTATTTTTTCTTTCGTGTTATGATTTAGCGGTTATGGTGAATGAAAGGTAAAAAGAGGCAGCAAAATAATCTAGCATTATTGCTGTATGTACTTAAAGGCATTCAAGGGATTCACGTCTATCCGTTTTTGTATTACTTTGTCAAAAATCAACTAGTCCAGGGAACGCCATAAGGATCATTAGAACATGAATGTACAGAAGTCGGACAGGTCACATGTCATGTACATTCATATGGATGTACATGAATGTATAGAAGTCGGATAGGTCACATGTCATGTACATTCATATGGATGTACATGAATGTATAGAAGTCGGATAGGTCACATGTCATGTACATTCATATGGATGAAAAACGAAACTGACAATTTCCTCGAGTTCTAAAGTGATTTATATTTAATATTTTAAGAGGCAAATAAAGGACGCACTAGATACTAGGGGATTATAGACCACAATACTGAATATAATAAGTATGAAGGAAATACAAACCAAACGAACATCATCAGCTTCAGTATAACATCAGGGTGAACTGAAAACATTGCCATCTGTTGAAAGCTCTGGGACAAATTGAGGACCCTAGAACCAGAAGGAGTTAAGTCACATTGAGTACAAAATGAGAAAATGGCACAAACATCATATCATTTGTGTTGTCTTGAATGGTATTGCTGTATCTCGCAGTGACTCTTACACATGCTCTGATCATCAAATTACTATACAACTTGTACAGAATGTAGAAATGAGAATTCTGTAGCAGGAAATTGACTCAACTCAATTTTCAAGATTTTTTGACTAACCCCCTTTTAGTTCTAGGGTCCTCAATTACGTTTTATGTAATAATTTTAATTTACAATCTGTTCCATTTTAGATATGGGCTTACGTGGTGTTGCTCGTTGATGATTAGTGTCTTGTCAAAATGTGTAATCACCAATACATGTAGCAAAATAACAGCGGTCAGAAATTTGTAAAGAGTTAAAGCAATACATTAAGGCCAAGTATTAAGTAACCAGTTGATCGTCCGGACTTTTCCGCAAAATTGGTGAGGGAGGCCCTTATTATTTGTTATTTTGTTATTATTTCCAAGATGGTCAACATGTCCAAGATGACCACCATTACATATTTGAAAATTATATTATGGTATTTTTAGGTTATTAAAGTGCAATGAGGATCCTGTCCACTTGTCAATACCAATTAAAACATGTTTTGTTCATTTTTGTTTTATTTGGGGGATTTAAAAAAAAAAAAAAATAACAAAAAAAATTGTGCGGCGTCCAAAATTGGAGAGGGAGGAGATGATCAACTGTTTTTGTTTTTTTGTTTTTTTTGTTACTTGGCCTAAAGTGTTAAAAATGAAGCGCCCCCTATAACCCATGACTTTTTTTTTGGGGGGGGGGGTATTGGGTTATAGATATGAATAACCTCCAAACGATTTGGCTCAAAGATGCTTACTTTTTCTGTTATAGTCACTTGTTGAATTAAGTTCGGGATCCCGAATTTAATTAACTCCACATATATATTTAGTATAGTAAAGGATGCATGTGCTTTTTATCCATTTTGGGTGGCAATTTTTTTTTCACAAAATACACTTGAAAACGTTTTTAGATAGTCATATTAGTCACATTCCTCCATTTTCTGCTGTTTTTACTGTAAACCATTTTTGATCAAAATCTTATAGTATTGCTTTAAGGGGACCATTCTGTTGGTATTGCATCAATTTTCAATCTCAATTTTTGGCATCACCAATAACTCAAAACATATAAAACCTATATATCAATGGAAAGCCTATGAGACAAGGTTTTTGAAATATATAATTTTATCGCAATGGTTGCTATGGTAACCAAGCAAGGCTTCTGATTGGCTTAAACTTTGAACAATCATAACTAAATCATAAAACATCAAATTATTTTGATTTTTGGTATATGGTATAAGTATTCAATTCCGCAGGGAACCATGTTGCCGGATTTAGAAAATTGTGTTTCGCGGTTGCCATAGTAACCAAAAACCGTCCAATCAGCACATTTTTACGCATAATTTAAATTTGGAAAATAAAATCAAAATTTAAAAACATGGTTCCTTAGATATGACTCTTAACAGTATGCATGCCAAATTTTATTGAAATTGAACAAACCATTTTTGAGTTATCGTCGTTTGAAATATGCAAGTTTGCGTAATTCTTAATTTTGAGATATGGGCCTTTAAAGTTGAGGATATTTAGAGGGCGCTTTTAAGAATAAATTTGTAATTTAATTGTGGTAATCTAAATTTTTGAGATGAAATTTAAATTATGATAAATAATGAAAAGAAAATAACTGCAATTGAGGCTTTTTATAGCTTTAAATTGATTTTTCCTGAAATTTCTTAAACATAGCAGGGTGAGAAACAATGTAAGACATACGAAATACCTCAACCGGTGATATTTAATGAGTACAATATTTTTGAAATTTATTTGAATAGACGTGAATGACAGTAATTTATTCAAAGCATATCAGTTAAGTATGAACATCTTTTTTAAAAATATTATTAAATATCACCCTTTGAGGAATTTTACATGTTAAAGTATAGGAATTGATGTGTTTTGACAAATTTTTACATGACTTCTTGCACTCAAATGCTCATATCTCAGTAACCGTATGTACATTTTTGATCAAACAAAAAGCATTAAAAAGATCAAAGTTCAAATTTTGTAGTTCTTTTAAAAACCTATTTTTATGGTAAGCTCACATTTTTGAAAATGTTACCACCAGAATGGTCCCCTTAATATCCTTCAATTTGTCATTGTGCTAATTTAATTTCCATTTTTGCTTCTTGACGAACTAATGTTTTCGTTTTCAGTGTAGATGTTATATTTTTTACTATTTTGGTAATGGTTTTGACTTTCATTATAGATGAAAACTTAAGTTAATTTCAAGTTATCTTATTTTAGACCTTTAAATACATTTTGTTATGTATTTATACTCGGTTTCTATAATATCTGCCAAAAGCAACACTGTACAATATTTTCAAAACGTATAATATATTGGAACATCTGCAAAAACAGCTTCGGTTAGTTGGCTTATTTCACCTGTCTTCTTCAAAACAAGTTATTTGAATGCTTCTAAAATTGTTGCATAACTTTTTAACCACCTTTAACCACTTATTTAATAAATTCCAACTAGAGAAAATATAATTGAGGATATTTCATCCTATAATGTGTTAAACATATAAGGCATTAAACATATTTATCTAATCTTGTTAACCCTTCCACACATTTTCAACTTACTTAACCAAATTAAATTGCATGGGCTGTTCCTCTGGCGAATCTAAATATTGATGGTATATCAGGGGTCTATTTCCATCATTATCGGAATAGTTATAACATAGGCTGTCCAAAAAGTCCCTTCACAATTTTTAATTGAAATGACTTAACAACTAAAAATTCAAAAATAATTCATTTGAAAATTAGAAGCTTGGGTAATTTTTCTGATAGTAAGCATGATGTTGCTACCTCTTTTACAAGAGATTGAAAAGCAAAACAATATACCTTAGTGCAAAACTCTACATTGTACTCGACGGAAAGTGTTTTTGCACCTTGTGACAAACTAAACATAAACATGCTGGCAGCCACCACTACCCTTCATCCACACAAACACACATTTTAATACAGGCATGCAAGAGCTAATTTTAAATTGGTAATTAAATATTAAATGTGTTTCATGAACCTTTTACAACCTCTTCATTATTCATCATTTAGTGATTATAATGACTTTTGACGATCTCATCACTTTGTATTTACCTAAATGTCAATGATAAGACCTGGGTGCTATAGCACATCTAAATGTACGCAAAGATCTTTGATGTACGAGTATGAGCCGTTCATCTGTTGAAAGTGTCTGTCAGTTCACGCAAACCTATTTTTAATTAAACACACCTTAAACTGCCCGGAGCAAGTTCAATTTAAGGGTGGTTTAGCAACTGTTTGAGTGTTTAAAAACGTTTCTTTCACGTTTAAAAATATCTTTGTGTTTGCAGGGAAGGACTTTTATATATTCATATGCTTTAATTAGTGTAAAAATA
>JXSR01S047814.1:63810-81287 GCA_000969725.1 Ophiothrix spiculata
AAAGCCGATATTCGAAGTCGAAATTATTAGGTAGTAATCTGGAGTACATAAGAAACCATTCACACTATAAGTTCAAAGTGGATTACATATCTTCACCAGAGAAGACAAAGCAGTACGCTTTGCATGCTGACCAGAGTAATTCAGAATGACACCACGTAAATAGTATGCAACGGTTGCCGGTGAAATGCAATGAAAGGATTATGAAGTCACTTCGAGAGCAAATTCCGCTGTAATTATTACACGACCCCCATGCCACAAGTAAACACACGCCTGTTCATCCCAAACCTGCCTATCTTTGGGAGAACGCCGATTTTTTTTCAAAGAAATTCCCTCAAAATGAATACAGATGTCTAGAAGATTATATAAATTCTAAGGACCTGTTTCTTTTTATGAGACATGCCAGAATAATGGCGCTCCGCTCAGGTAATGTAGGTAATTACCATCTTACCATCGATTTATCATCGCTAAAAGAATAAAAACTTGTTTCCCTTTGAAGCACAACGATAACCTACATAATAGAAAGCATGCGATATCAAAAGAATACGTAATCTATGACTGTCTCTTTTTTTGTCGGCCGTGATATTCTGCAATTACAAAAATAATGTAGAATATCAAATTACATTTCTCTATATTAAGCCGGGTATAATGAATATATAAATGACTCTAATGTTGCTTATACACATTACTCAAGTATAAGATGAAAATTGCGTGTTAACCCTAGATTTTAACATTAGAATCACATTACCATATAACATTACTTCTGGCAGACGCAAAATTATTTGCTAATAGTAGATTTGTCTCATCCTGTTATTAATGACAAAAAAAATGTTACAATAAACTTAAGTAGCACATTCCATTAGCATTCTAACATGTTAAATTTGGCCTTTATAGATATGTTGTGCGTCGCGTAGTTCTGAAGATAGAGATCAGTATATTGAATGGTTTATGTTATTTCTGTCTCATCACGATACGCTGTTCAGTCCATATGAATTTACTTTTTTGAGATTTCAATATGTTCCTGCTCTGTTTAAAAATTCGAATGCTTAACGGTAGTTTTAAACAGAACTTTTCACAATTACGTTATTGTTATTTGTTTGGATAAGAATTCATTGGTAATGTCGAAATTGTAAGATTCATTTGACGTCACTCAATGTGTGTTTTAAATAGTTTCAACTCGGAGTCTATGATGATCCTTCAAAGTACTCGGGTTTAAGGAAGAGGGTTTAAAATCTTTCCAGCATCAACTTCAAGTGGGTTAGTTATGCATGATCAACAATCATTATGTCAATCATAACTGAACTTTGTTGGAAATAATTGAAAGATTTCAAAATCATAACAATGAGAAAATCATGTGTTACATAAAGTTTTTATTTTAGATTTATTTCAATGGCCCTTTGGTATATTATCCTTCCAAATCAAAGGCTCGTTCTTTATTTGTACAAGAAAATAATTGTCAGGTATAGACAATAAAACTATAAAAGTTACTAGATTAAATAAAACCTTAATAGAAATTAATATCCTTCGGTATATTTTTCTCCTAATGTCAAAATCTCTTTTATACTTGGTAAAAGCACTTCATCATGTTATTCAATCTTTTAGTTCTAACATTAAAATCTCGAGTTGTTGACGTAACAATTTTAATTTTTCAAACAAAAACGTACCTTGTTATTATCGTTAATATGATTTATTTGACAATCTACTTACGCAATGAACAAAAAACCTGAATTAATAGGGTGCTGTTTTGATTTTGTTTCATTGCAAAATCAAATGTTAGGGATCAATCATTATTTACGGTAGAAGTTACAGTCTGATCTTGAAAGTTACATGACTTCCCCCCCCCCCCCCCCTCCCTTATTCAGAGCAATAACTATTATACAAGCCGCTATTCGAAGTCGAAATTATTAGGTAGTAGTCTGGAGTACACCAGAAACCATTCACACTATACAAACAGTTCACATTCGATTGCATATCTTCACCAGAGAAGAAAAAAGGAATGTACGCTTTGCTGGCCAGAGTAATTCAGAATGACACCACTTAAATAGTGTGTAACGGTTGCCGGTCGGTAAGAGGTTACAGCCTAATCTTAAAAGTTACATGACTCTCCCATCCCCATTCAGAGCTATAAACGTTACACAAGCCGCTATTCGAAGTCGAAGTTATTAGACAATAGTCTGCATTACACCAGAAACCATTCACACTGTGAGCACAGCTCGCAGAGGATTGCATATCTTCACCAGAGAAGACAAAGTAATGTACGCTTTGCTGGCCAGAGTTATTCAGAATGACACCACGTGAATAGTGTGTAACGGTTGCCGGAGAAATGAAAAGAATGGATTATGACGTCACTTCGACTGCAAATTATGCCGTAATTTTTACACGACCCCCATCCCACAAGCAAACACACGTATGTTAATCCCAATCTTGCCTTTCTTTGGGAGAACACCGTTTCTCTTAATGCGACATGCCAGAAAAATGTCGCTTAGGTAAATGTAGGTAATTACCATCTTGCCATTGACTAATCACAGTTAAAGAGAAAAACCTTTAGTGAAACACAAAGATAACCTACATAATAGTAATCAACTTTAAAAGCATGCAATATTAAAAGAATAAGTAATCTATGGCTGTCTTTATTTTTGTCGGCTCTGATATTCTGTTTAATAAAAGCAATTACAAAAAATACTGTAAAATATCAAATTACATTTCTCTATATTAAGACGGGTATAATGAATATATAAATGACTCTAATGTTGCTTATACACATTACTCAAGTATAAGATGACAATTGCGTGTTAACCCTAGATTTTAACATTAGAGTCACATTACCATAAAACATTACCTCTGGCAGACGCAAAATTATTTGCTAATAGTAGATTCGTCTCATCCTGTTATTAATGACAACAAAAACAAAAATGTTACAATAAACTTAAGTAGCACATTCCATTAGCATTCTAGCATGTTAGACAAGAATCAAAATGAGGTATTTCACCTACATTAGATTTAATGAACAAACAGAGTGCTTTCAATTTCAATGTATGCGGCAATGTGAATCTTGCTGTATTACAGACAAATATTCTTATATAAAAAGTTAACAGACTGCAGTTGGGTTTTTACCGTAAAAAATAAAAGCACAATGGGCGAACTTGCAGATAAGAAAATCCTGGCCAGAGTAAGATTAACAATCAATTTATTCTCTTACCATTAATAGAAGAAATAGAATGTCTTGGTTTGATTATGTAGTGTTTTTTTTTTATCTGCACGTCCGCCCATTGTGCAATTTTTTACAAAATATGTGACATGGTATAGGAAACAAAGTGAAACCTAGAGAAGCTTACACGTTATTTAGTTCAAATGTTTCCATACTCAATAAAATAAATTAATTACTTTACCTTACTCCATAAATTGTGATTTGAAATTCTTCAGTCAGGTAATCGGTAACGTGTATGGGTCATTCCTTTTCAAAATTGAGTAATATGCTTAACTTTTTTAATACATGTATGACAATAGAAGTTATGTTATTTCAGGGAGTGTTACTTTATGTCGTTCGATCAATCGTATATTTGTTTGTTCGATGGTTTAATAATGTTTATGTGTTTTCATGTTTATTATCTTATTTGTGTGTTTATTTGCAATGTTATTTTTGCTGGCTTGATAACATCTCTGTTGACCGAGTGATTTAATTTGCATCCATGATAATTCAAACTATGAAATATGAAAACATAAACTTACCAACAGGATGATATTATTACTTTCTGCCTGAGTAATTCATAATAATTGCCATGTCAGGGTTTATTTAAAATCTAAGATGACTTTGACATCAAATGGTACACTTTCTTCCTGGTAAATGAGTGTTTTTATTCTTCTTTTATATTATAGGTTTTAAAACATCTAAATAAATCATCAAATTTGGCCTTTATAGATATGTTGTGCGTTGCGTAGTTCTCAAGAGAGAGCAGTATTTAGAATGGTTTATGTTCATTCTGTCTCAGCACGATACGCTGTTCAAGTCCATATGAATTTACCATTTTTGAGATTTTAATATATTCCTGTTCTTCATTTTTGTCACAAACAAATACAAGGTTATGTCTGATTATATGTAAATCGAATGCCTAATAGTTGTTATAGTTTTAAAAAGAACTTTTCATGATTACGTTATTGTTATTTGTTTGGATAAGAATTAATTTGTAATAGTCACAATTGTAAGATTCATTTGACGTCACTCAATAAGTGTTTCATAAAGTGTCAACTCAAAAATCTATGAAAGGCCTTCAAAGCTTCTCGTGAAGTGCTCATGTTTTTAGAAGAGGCTTTATAAAGTATTTCCAGCATCAACTTCAAGTGGGTTAATTATTCATGATCAACAATCATTATGTCAATCATTTTGCCAAACATATCTTTTAAAAAGTAATATTTATAACTAAAAGAAGCAATGCATTATGATGTAATATGTATATTTTTAGATAATCACGCTTTGGTTTTGTTCTTGCTTCTTCTTCTTCTTTCTTTTTCTTTCTTCTGCTTCCTTCTTTCTTCTTCTTCTTCCTTCTTCCTTCTTCTTCCTTCTTCTTTCTTCTTCTTCTTCTTCTTCTTTCTTCTTTTTCTTCCTTCCTTTCCTTCTTCTTTCTTCTTCTTCTTCTTCTTCTTCTTGTCCCTATATCAACATACGAGTGAAATTTATCTTCAGACTTAAAATAATGATGGCAAACACACAATTATTTTTTTTTAGTTGGCCAACATTTTGGAGCATGTTCCATTAACAGGTTATCAATGCAAGGCCTCTTAATGGCGGCCCATGGGCCAAATCCGGCCCACTGGCAAATGACAGTTGGCTCCTTTAGAATGTGCATGCAAGGTATAGAAAAGCAAGGAATGTTTACCAGCTTTTTGCTCTTGGGCTTTATTTTGTTAAGTATCTGACAAACACTGGCCCGTAAACAAATATGACTGTGAACCCGGCTAATCAAAGCTCCATCCCTCTCTTTAGATAATTGGCTGTGTCAAAAATTACAGGGGGACGCAAGTGTATTTAGTGTTCACGTGAAGAGTTTATTCAGTGATATGAACGAACGTAGATGACTCGTACAATGAATAAAATAACAAATGAGGAGACATTTTAACTGAATTATGTTGGAAATAATTGAAAGATTTCAGAATCGTTATACTGAGAAAATCATGTGTCAAATAACGTTTTTATTTTAAATTTATTTCAATGGCCCTTTGGTTTATTATCTTTCCAAATCAAAGGTTCGTTCATTATTTGTACAAGAATATAATTGTCAGGTACAGATTAAAACTATAAAAGTAACATACATTACATAAAACCTTAATAGAAATTAATATCCTTCAGTATATTTATTCTTCTAATCTCAAAATCTCTTTTATACTTGGTAAAAGCACTTCATCACGTTATTTAATCTTCTAACATTAAACTCTCGAGTTGTTGATGTAACTTTTTTAACTTTTCAAACGAAAATGTACCTTGTTATTATCATTAATATGATTTATTTTTGACAATCTACTTACGCAATGAACAAAAAAGCTGAATTAATTGGGTGTTGTTTTGATTTAGTTTCATTGCAAAATCAAAGTTAGGGATCGATCATTATTTACGGTAGAAGTTACAGTCTGATCTGAAAAGTTACATGACTCCCTCTCCCTTAGTCAGAGCAATAAATGCTATACAAGCCGCTATTCGAAAACGAAATTATTAGGTAGTAGTCTGGAGTACACCAGAAACCATTCCCACTATACACAAGGTTCACAGTGGATTGCATATCTTCATCAGAGAAGACAAAGTAATGTACGCTTTGCTGGCCAGAGTAATTCAGAATGACACCACGTTAATAGTGTGTAACGTTTGCCGGTGAAATGCAATGAAAGGATTATGGAGTCACTTCGATAGCAAATTGCGCTGTAATTATTACACGACCCCCATGCCACAAGTAAACACACGTCTTTTCATCTCAATCCTGCTATATCTTTGGGAGGACACCGCTTTTTCAAACAAAATCCATCAAAATGAACGCAGATGTCTAGAAGATTACATAAATTCTAAGGACCCGTTTCTTTCTATGCGACATGGCAGAAACATGGCGCTCAGGTAATGTAGGTAATTACCATCTTACCATCGATTTATCATGGCTAAAAGGAAAAACAAACTTGTTTCCCTTTGAAGCACAACGATAGCCTACATAATAGAAATCAACTTTAAAAGCATGCGATATCAAAAGAATGCGTAGTCTATGGCTGTCTCTATTTTTGTCGGCTCTGATATTCTGTTAGCAATTACAAAAAATAATGTAGAATATCAAATTACATTTCTCTATATTAAGACGGGTATAATGAATATATAAACGACTCTAATGTTGCTTAAACACATTACTTAAGTATAAGATGAAAATTGCGTGTTAACCCTAGATTGTAACATTAGAGTCACATTACCATAGAACATTACCTCTGGCAGACGCAAAATTATTTGTTAATAGTAGATTCGTCTCATCCTGTTATTAATGACAACAAAAACAGAAATGTTACAATAAACTTAAGTAGCACATTCCATTAGCATTCTAGCATGTTAGAGACAAATCGGAATGAGCTATTTCACCTACATTAGATTTAATGAACAATAAGAGTGCCTGCAGTTTTAACGTATACGGAAAAAAATCTTGTAGTATTACAGAAAAATATTCTTGTTATATATAAACAAAGTTAACAGACTGAAGTTGGGTTTTTACCTTAAAAATTAAAAGCACAATTGGCGGACGTGCAGATAAGAAAATCCTGACCAGAGTAAGATTAATAGTTAATTTATTCTCATACAATTAGTAGAAGAAATAGAATGTCTTGGTTTGATTATTAGTATTTTTTTCGAAATTTTTACAAAATATGTGACATAGGAAACCAAGTGGAACTTAGAGAAGCTTACACGTTATTTATTTAATATGTCTTCATTCTTCATAAAAAATAAATTACTTTACCTTACTCCATAAATTGTGATGTGAAATTCTTCAGTCAGGTAATCGGTAACGTGCATGGGTTATTCTTGTCCAAATTTGAGTAATAATGCTTAAGTTTGTTAATACATGTATGACAATAGAAGTTATGTTATTTCAGGGAGTGTAACTTTATGTCGTTCGATCAATCGTATATTTATTTGTTCGTTGGTTTAATAATGTTTATGTGTTTTCATTTTTATTATCTTATTTGTGTGTTTATTGGCAATGTTATTTTTGCTTGCTTGCTGGCAACTCTGTTGGTTGACCGAGTGATTTAATTTGCATCCATGATAATTCCAACTATGAAATATGAATAAATAAACTTACCAACAGGATGATACTATTACTTTCTGCCTGAATAATTCATAATAATTGCCATGTCAGGGTTTATTTCAAAACTAAGATAACTTTTACATCTAATGGAACACTTTCTGCCTGGTACACTCTTAAAATGATTTTACTCTTGGTGAGTAAAAATTTCCTCAAAGGTCACAGCTCATTTTGTTGAGTAAAATCCTAGTCAACGTTGGGAAAACTTTGCTCAACATTGAGTAAGATGTGCTCAACGTTGAGTAGTATTGACTCAACCGAGTAAGATTTTACTCAACAATGAACTGTGACCTTTTTACTCAACAAAGAGCAAAATAATTTAAAGAGTGTAAATGAGTGTTTTTATTCTTCTTATAAATTATTCATAGGTTTTAAAACATCTGAATAAATCATCAAATTTGGCCTTTATAGATATGTTGTGCGTCGCGTAGTTCTCAAGAGAGAGAGCAGTATTTAAAATGGTTTATGCTCTTTCTGTCTCAGCACGATACGCTGTTCAAGTCCATATGAATTTACCCTTTTTGAGATTTTAATATATTCCTGTTCTTCATTTTTGTCACAAACAAATACAAGGTTATGTCTGGTTATATGTAAATCGAATGCCTAATAATTGTTATAGTTTTAAAAAGAACTTTTCATGATTACGTTATTGTTATTTGTTTGGATAAGAATTCATATGTAATGTCGAAATTGTAAAATTCATTTGACGTCACTCAATGTGTGTTTTATATAGTTTCAACTCGAAAGTCTATGATAGTTCTTCAAGTACTCAGGTTTTAGGAAGAGGGTTTAAAGTCTTTCCAGCATCAACTTCAAGTGGGTTAGTTATGCATGATCAACAATCATTATGTCAATCATTTTTGCCAAACGTATCTTTTTTAAGTAATATTTATATAGCAATGCATAATAATGTTATATGTATTTGTATATCATAGTAACGCGTTGTTGCAACTTGTTGGCTTCGGTTTTGTTCTTGCTCCTTTAGTTTTCGCTGATTGTTTTGATGTTCTTCTTCTTCTTCGTCTTCTTCTTCTTCTCCTTCTTCTTCTTCGTCTTCTTCTTCTTCTTCTTCTACTTCTTCTTATTGCTGTTAATGCTTTATTAAGCAGTCAAGTTAGCTAAAACGTCAAGGCTCTCGCTTGCGGTGCGGATGGTCCTGAATTCGAACCCCCTGGAAAAAGTCTATTCGTACAGGGGACCAACTGCTTAACGTGACTTCAGAACCACGGAAAAGTAGAGTAAAATGTCTTTTAGTATTTACGTGAAGAATTTGTTCAGTGATATGATAAAAGACCTTTAAATGAAAGACAGTAGATGACTCGTACAATGAATTAAAACAAAACAATTGAGAAGACATTGTAACTGAACTTTGTTGGAAATAATTGAAAGATTTCAAAATCATAACACTGAGAAATTCATGTGTTACATAATTTTTTTTTTTAATTTATTTCAATGGCCCTTTGGTATGTTATCCTTCCAAAGCAAAGGCTCGTTCATTATTTGTACAAGAAAATAATTGTCAGGTATAGATAATAAAACTATAAAAGTAACAAACATTAAATATAAACTTAGAAAATTAATATCCTTCGGTATATTTTTCTCCTAAACTCAAAATTTCTTTTATAGTTGGTAAAAGCACTTCATCATGTAATTCAATCTTTAAGTTCTATCATTAAACTCTCGAGTTGTTGACGTAACAATTTTAATTTTTCATACGAAAACGTACCATGTTATTGCTTATAAGTTCTATCATTAAACTCTCGAGTTGTTGACGTAACAATTTTAATTTTTCATACGAAAACGTACCTTGTTATTGTCGTTAATATGATTTATTTGACAATCTACTTACGCAATGAACAAAAAAACCTGAATTAATGGGGTGCTGTTTTGATTTGTTTCATTGCAAAATAAAATATTAGGGATCGATCATTACAGTACTTACAGGTGAGGGGGTCGATAAAGGTTACAGCTTAATCTGAAAAGATACATGACTCTCCCTTCCCCATTCAGAGCTATAAAAGTTACACAAGCCGCTATTCGAAGTCGAAGTTATTAGACAATAGTCTGAATTACACCAGAAACCATTCACACTATGAACACAGCTCGCAGAGAATTGCATATCTTCACCAGAGAAAAACAAAGTAATGTACGCTTTGCTGGCCAGAGTAATTCAGAATGACACCACGTGAATAGTGTGTAACGGTTGCCGGGTAAATGAAAAGAATGAATTATGACGTCACTTCGACAGCAAATTATGCTGTAATTTTAACACGACCCCCATCCCACAAGTAAACACACTTATGTTCATCCAAATCTTGCCTTTCTTTGGGAGAACACCATTTCTTTTTATGGGACATGCCAGAAAAATGTCGCTTACGTAAATGTAGGTAATTACCATCTCACCATCGACTAAACACTGTTAAAAGTAAAAAAAAAACCTCTAGTGAAACACAAAGATAACCTACATAATAGTAATAAACTTTAAAAGCATGCGATATTAAACGAATAAGTAATCTGTGGCTGTCTTTATTTTGTCGGCTCTGATATTCTGTTTAATAAAAGCAATTATTACAAAAAATAATGTAAAATATCAAATTACATTTATCTATATTAAGACGGTTATAATGAATATATAAATGACTCTAATGTTGCTTATACAGTATAAGATGAAAATTGCGTGTTAACCCTAGATTTTAACATTAGAGTCACATTACCATTATAACATTACCTCTGACAGACGCAAAATTATTTGCTAATAGTAGATTCGTCTCATCCTGTTATTAATGACAACAAAAACAGAAATGTTACAATAAACTTAAGTAGCACATTCCATTAGCATTCTAGTATGTTAGACAAGAAACAAAATGAGGTATTTCACCTACATTATATTTAATGAACAATAAGAGTGCCTGTAGTTTTAATGTATACGGAAAAAGAATCTTGTAGTATTACAGAAAAATATTCTTTCTATATATAAAAAGTAAACAGACTGAAGTTGGGTTTTTACCGTCAAAATTAAAAGCACAATGGGCGGACGTGCAGATAAGAAAATCCTTGCCAGAGTAAGATTAATAATCAATTTATTCTTTTACAATTAATAAAAGAAATGGAATGTCGTGGTTTGATTATGTAATATTTTTTACAAAATATGTGACATAGTATAGGAAACCAAGTCAAACCTAGTAAAGCTTACACGTTATTTAGTTAATATGTTTGCATTCTCCATAAAAAATAAATTACTTAACCTTACTCCATAAATTGTGATGCGAAATTCTTCTGCCAAGAAATTGATAACGTACATGGATTATTCCTTTCCAAAATTGAGTAATATGCTTAGGTTTTTTAATACATGTATGAGAAGGAGAAGTTTTGTTACTTCAAGTTAGTGTAACTTAATGACATTCGACCAATTGTATGTTTGTTTGTTCGTCTGATTAAAACCTTTTATTCAAATGTTTTTACGCCGTAGGCGTTATGTATTGGAATTCGCATTATATAGAGGAGTATTTGGGCGGGAATTTGTGCATGATGTACTGACAAATTTTTTCAAAAACTTGACAGAAACATGCTAACGTTGTAATAAGATCATGAACGTATCATAAATATGTTATATATTGTAAAGGGAAAAGTATTATTCATGAAATAAGTACGTAAGTAAAGAAGTTCATGATGTAATAATGCAGATGGGTTTTAAAGTCGCCCAATTGTGTGCTTGGTAAAGTATATTTTGGGTTAGTTACCGGAACTTCTTTTGAAACGACTGGGTGAACAAAGAAAATGTTTATGTATGAATTCGAATGTGGTTTATACCATTTATAGACATAGGGGTTGAAACTGGGCAATAGCATTGTGTTTATAGGGGTGTAATGTAATATATAATTTATCTAATATTCATGCTGACTTCATTTAGCATTCACTTTATTTGGATGTAAATATCGGAATACATTATCATGTAAGTTTTTATTTGTTAAGAGTGAAATAATAACATTAAACAATTCCAAATTCAAAAGAAAATGACCACAAATTCACCGAACATTTTGTATCCATGGATTTCCCCATGCAGAACTACCTTGATGGTCCCAGCAACAAGAATTAATTGCCAAACATAAAACTCAGCCATGCATTAACATAACAGCGTATTGCAAATAACTCAAATATTTGTGGTAGGAAACTTTAACTCGCTTTTATATTTAAAAAATGAGTATACTGTTTGTACTGTACAATAATATTTGCATAAAATATATTTGATCAATCTTACAAAATTAATTTTAGCTGTGTCTGACATTATAGCACATAAATATAAACTATTATAATAAAAAAATAAAAAATACAGCACACAAAAAAATTAGAACCCAGCCTGGAATATTTTATGAAGGACAAACTAGTATAGGAAAACATCAACATATTTACCAGGGGGCACGTGTCATTGCAAGATGGACACCATGCTGAAAATGAACCATAACCAAGTTTTTCATTCGTTCATTAGGCCTATATCCTAAACAACTATTTTGTTAAAACAAATATGTTCCAATCAACACATGTTCATAACAATACAGAGACAATGAAACTAATAAAGATGTCATCCAATTGTTCTTTTTGACAACGTTTTTAGGAAATATTTATCAAGTTTCATTCCCTTAACATGAATATTTTCATCAAGCTTTTAAGTAATCTTTTATAGTTAACTATATCCTAATTTCCACATTTTTGCAATTTTGAAACCCTTTCTGGTTTACTTGATCAAGTCAGGCCTCGATCGAGTACATTGCCCGCCCATAAAAAGCTATAAAAAAAACCTACCGCCCGGGCCTACCGCTTTTAATACTTTTTGTATTTGAGCATAGTGTCCACCTTGTAATGAGAGTGACCCCTGTGATAAATGGTGAATAAACAATCTTGAATCTTGTCAGTTATATTCAAATTTGACCATTGGCCAAGAATATCCTTGGGCCTATTTCTGCACGCACCACTGCTTAGCTGTAGTGTCATCAACAAATATTAGTTTTTAAACAAGAAATATCTTTGAAAAACACAACGCCTCCAGACAAATTAAAATAATGTCATCTGTGATTTGAATTATATTTTCAGATGTTTTACTTCTCCTTTAAAGAGATGTGCGGGACAGAAACAGAGTAATGTTGGGTAACATTTAATGATAAAATATATTAGCCTAAATATTTGGCTTGATAAAGGGATTTTGATATTAATGTCGAATCAGTAAAATCAATTTGAATATATGATATCTATTAAAACGTCATAGTAGTACCGCAAATAGAAATATGGCCACTTACATTCAAAATGAATTTGGTTTGTCCGGTTTGTTATATACGGGCACTACGTAAAATGTAGAGGGAATGTGATGATTCTCCTGAAACGTGCATGCATCTGGGATAAGATCAATCATTTCAATCGTGATTTAAAAAAATCAAAAATTATCAAGGCTCTGCAACTGGATAATTCAAAGTCCACGGAAAATATGACTTCCATTTCAATGATGTGATTAAAAGTTGAATAACTTGTGTTTTAAAAACAAAAGTTTTAAATGCTTAAAGGGACTAGCCTAAATTCCGCCTAAATTAAATATTTATGAAAATGCTCTAAATAAAGCTTAAAAGAATAGCAAAAACCAAAAAAGTGCAAACATATACACGCAAATGGCTCAAACTGAGAGAGAATTAATTTGCAATATATCGTTATTTGATGGTGGTGTGTTTCCTAAATCCTAATATATGTACCTCAGATGGATTTACTAGATCAATGATCAAACAAAGCTCAATTTAAAACATATTAAAAGAGAAACAATTTCATCAAAAATAATTTGTTTAGCCATCACAAGTTTTGAAACAAAATTTTTATCAGTTTTCAAACTAGAAACACTGTTTTCACACCACTTTTTGTCGCCGGCGACAAAAATTAAAGTAGGTAAAGAATTGCAATTTTCTCCAATATTCCTCAAAATCATGGAAAACCACTTGTAGGTTATATTACTATAAACATGTTCTATCGATTCAAGTAAAAAACATATGAAGGTAAAAAATTAGTGGGAAGAATCTAGACCAGTCCCTTTAATGCATACCTTCACAGGCCTTTTCTCAATACAAACGTTCTGTCAAAACCAGTCTCCAATTTCAGACACATGCACGTTTCAGGAAAATTATCCATTGCCTCTACATTTTAAGAAGTGCCCATATAATTGACTTCAAACAGATTTCTTGTAACCTATGAAAATTCTTATGACCAACAAACCAATTTCATTTTGAACATATTGGCCATACTTATAAATTGTGGTATCCATGGAAAGTTACTGACATAACTTTTTAATAGAAACATTATAATATATTCAAATTACTTTTACTGATTTGACTGATATTTGAAACTAAAACTTCTTTAGTGTCAAATGTTTAAGCTAGTATATTTTATCAGCATTTCTTCTTTTCTGTCCCATCCATCTCCTTAAAGGGAAAAGTAAAATTCACATCAAAGATCTTATTTCATCCGGAGGCGTTGTCTTTTTTAAAGACAGTTCTTGTTTATGTTTATTATCTTATTCGTGTGCTTATTTGCAAGGTTATTTTTGCTGGCTTGTTTACCAGTCTCTTGACCGAGTGCTTTAATTTGCTCGCATGATAATTCCAACTATAATAGATGAAAAAACGAAACTTACCAACAGTATACTATTACTTTCTACCTGAATAATTTATAATAATTGCCATTTCAGGGTTATTTTTTCAAATCAAAGATAGCTTTGACGTCTAATGGTACACTTTCTGCCTTGTAAATGAGTATTTTCTATTAAATTATTCATAGGTTCTGAATCATCTGAATTAACCATTTATTTTTTCTTTATAGATATGTTGTGTTCGCGTGTTTTCAAGAGAGAGCAGTATTTTGAATGGGTTATGTTATTTCTGTCTCAGCACGATACGCTGTTCAGTCCATATGAATTAACTTTTTTGAGATTTTAATATGTTCCTGCTCTTCATTTTTGCCACAATTAAAAACAAAGTTATATGTATTCGAATGCTTAATGTTTGTTATAAACAGAACTTTTCACGATTACGTTATTGTTATTTGTTTGGATAAGAATTCAGTTGCAATGTCGAAATTGTAAGATCCATTTGACGTCACTCAATGTGTGTTTTATATAGTTTCAACTCGAAAGTCTATGATAGTCCTTCAAAGTACTAGGTTTTAGGAAAAGGGTTTAAAGTCTTTCCAGCATCAACTTCAAGTAGGTTAGTTATGCATGATCAACAATCATTATGTCAATCAACTTTGCCAAACGCATCTTTTTTTTAAAGTAATATTTATAACTAAATATAGCAATGCATGATAATGTAATATGTATTTGTAGATAATCACGCGTTGTTGGCTTCGGTTTTGTTCTTGCAACTTTTGTTTTCGCTGTTTTGATTGTTTTCATGTTCTTGTTCTTCTCCTTCTTCTTCTAGTTCTTGTTCTTGTTCTTCTTGTTCTTGTTCTTCTCTTGTTCTTCTTGTTCTTCTTGTTCTTCTTCTTCTTCTTCTTCTTCTTCTTCTTCTTCTTCTTCTTCTTCTTGCTGTTAATGCTTTATTAGGCAGTCAAGTTAGCTAAAAAGTCAAGGCGCTCGCTTGCGGTGCGGATGGTCCTGAATTCGAACCCGCTGGTGCCAATAAATAAATTATTTATTTATCTATTTATTTATTTATTTGTTTATCTATTTATTTATTTATTTATTTATTTATTTATTTATTTATCTATTATTTATTTTTTATTTATTTTTTATTTATTTTTTATCATTTATATATTTATTTATTTATTCATTTATTTATTTTTTATTATTTATTTATTTATTTATTTATTTATTTATTTATTTATATATTTATAAAACGGTCTTTATTGTACGAAAGCTTTGGATCATTATAAACTAACCAACGACATCTTCCGCAAAAACTACTTCTTGGCTGAAGGGCTCGTCTGGAAAAGTGTTCGATATCATACTGTAAAGTTTTATGCATATTTGACCATTGATCCCATAAAACAATGCAACTATCATGTACTACAACTTCTCAATTATGTAGATTTTGTCGATTATAGACAACCGTTAATCTCAGGGAAATACCGTATTCCATTCATTCAACATAATATTTATTACCACTTGCATTTGAATTATTTATCTTTTTTCTGGAATACACCTAGCTTAACCTTTTCCTATGTCATCATATTTTAAATACGGTAAAATGTATCTTTTGACTTAAAATAATAATGGCAAACGTACAATTATTTGTTTTTTAATTGGCCAACATTTTTGTGGGCCCGGTTTCATTAAGAAATTTAATTTGCATGGTATAGACAAGCAAGGAGTTTTCGGCAGCTTTATGCTCTTGGGCTTTATTTCGTTATGTATCTGGACAACACTGGCCAGTAAACAAATATGACTGTAAACATGACTCGCTCATCAAGCTCCATCCCTCTCGTTAGATAACTGGCTGTGTCAAAAATCACAGCGGGACGCAAACTTGTGTCTTTAGTATTTACGTGAAGAATTTATTCAGTGATATGATAAAAGAACGTAGATGACTCGTACAATGAACTAAAACAAAACAATTCAGGAGACATTTTAACTGAGCTTAATTGGAAATAATTGAAAGATTTCAAAAATCATAACACTGAGAAAATCATGTGTTACATAAAGCTTTTATTTCTAATTTATTTCAATGGCCCTTTGGTATATTATCCTTCCAAATCAAAGACTCGTTCATTATTTGTACAAGAAAATAATTGTCAGGCATAGATAATAAAACTATAATAGTAACATACATTAAATAAGACCTTAATAGAAATTAATATACTTAATTAATTACTACTTGGTTTATTTTTCTCCTATTGTCAAAATCTTTTTTATAGTTTGTAAAAGCACTTCATCACGTTATTCAATCTTCTAACATTAAACTCTCGAATTATTGACGTAACTATTTTAACTTTTCAAACGAAAATGTACCTTGTTATTATCATTAATATGATTTACTTGACAATCTACTTACGCAAAAAAACTGAATTAATTTGGCGTTGTTTTGATTTAGTTTCAATGCAAAATCAAATGTTAGGGATCGATCATTATTTACAGTAGTAGAAGTTACAGTCTGATCTGAACAATTACATGACCCCCTATTCGAAGTCGAAGTTATTAGGTAGTAGTCTGGAGTGCACTAGAAACCATTCACACTATACACACAGTTCACAGTGGATTGCATATCTTCACCAGAGAAGACAAGGTAATGTACGCTTTCCTAGCCAGAGTCATTCAGAATGACACCACGTGAATAGTGTGTAACGGTTGCCGGGGAAATGAAAAACATGGATTATGACGTCACTTCGAGAGCAAATTATGCTGTAATTTTTACACGAACCCCATCCCACAAGCAAACACACGTAGTCCATGGGCTACGATGACCCACCATGCATCCCCCCCAAGAACCTCCATGAGTGGTATCATTTTGTTCGGGGGACCATTCTGAATGATATTTTGCATGTTACCAAAATCTCAATATGTATGCATTCAAGATGGCCGCCATTTTTCAAAATGGCTGCCAATTTCACTTATTAAAGCTTATATCTTGGTTTCTGAACAAGATAGAGCCATAATTTTGGTGTCTACACCCATGTTTTCATACTCAAGGAATCTAATAAGCATAAAATTATATCCATAGTAAGTGGCGGCCATCTTTGAATTCAAAATGGCCGCCAAAATGGCATATTTTAACGAAAAATGACAAAAATACCCTTTGAAATGTCAATTAACATAAATAATCAACAGAAAATTACATTTAGGACTGCAACAAGATCATTTGTCCTCTAATTATTATATTAAGGTGTTTAAAATTCAAAATGGCGCCCGTACCAAAAACCAAAATGGCCGCCAAAGTATGTTTTAATGTGTAAAAATGGGTTAAAAGAACTTAAAAACACCAATAAACAAGCTGTATTTGCAAAATAATTGATGGGAAGTGGTTTTGATAGTTACAACAGATATATTTGTCCCCAAATTAGATTGTTAACATATTAAAAATCCAAAATGGCGCCAATAACGGGGTCCAAAATGGCCGCCAAAATACTTTTTAATGCGCACAAATGGGTCAAAGCATAATTAAAACAGCATCAAACACAATGCATGTT